>JAZAYU010000032.1:3996719-4007577 GCA_038501625.1 Corbicula japonica
ATTTCCCCATAAACCTTCATAAACTCAGGTATCACCTCACTCACAAAACACAGCCTTCCCACGTAGCGAAACAAAGAGAGGAAAAGAGAGCATGTTTGTTATAAGTATGTCAATTCAAATAAGACGCCACAAACAATTAACGAAAATGGAAACCCTTGGGGATACCGCCTTTGAACGGTCAGTGGCAAAACAAATTGCCACTTGGGGGGGGGGGGGGGGGGGTTAAACCAGGTTTTAGGGTGCACCAGCGTCACAAAAAACAAACACAAATACAAAGAAACTAGATTCATGAAATTTTTTTTCTTTTAAATTGTTGACATTTTCCAGTAGAGGTAAACTTTTTCGTTCCGGTAATTATGACGTTGATGTCATCAGCAAAGTTTAAGATAATTTCCAACAATAACATCACCTTTCTTTAAATACACTATTTTGATATCACACCTACCAGCCAAAATTGTATTTGTTCATACTATCGCTTATCTGAAGGGGACTATTATGGAGCAGATCGGCAGAAGATATGCCATTGACTCTAATTTTGAAGATGTTCATTGGGTTCTGACAGTACCTGATATCTGGAATATTGCCTGTAAGACGTTCTTAAAAGAGGCAGCAGAGGCCGTAAATTCTAGGATATTACACACCGAGCAAACCAAATATTATTAACATAATTATACAGTTGTGTTTATCTGCGCCCTGTTTAGTAAATGTAAATCGTTTCTGCTTTCTTTTATCAAACTCTTCGCAGCGGTTACTTCAACTTTTAGCTATATAAACTACTGCTACATCGAACAATTTAAACAGAATTTTATATTTACCCGCCCTAACTTATAAAGTTTTCATTGATAGAGTGCCAAAAAATAACATGTAATAGAAAAGGATAAATCCCGTTTTTGCAATTGTCACATCATATGTATCATCATCAGGTGGTACGTTAATTGGCTAATTTAATCACTGCGTGATTTCCTCACCACTGAAAAATGGAGGGCAATCTTTTACAAAAACAGCAAATACACACAGCAAAAGGACTGACGGGTACCATGATTTTGGTATCTCCTATAAATATGATAAAAATGATAGATGAAAATTTCCAAACTAATTGTAACCTTTACCCTACACAATATGTACTGCACACAAGTGTTCTTTTGCGTAGATTTTATAGTATAGCAATAAATGGTATGAATACTCGTTCTGTTACCATGTACGGCATTCCTAGCTAGACGATCTCGTCGTCTCTGGGGCTTGGATCTGTTTCTATATGTCTGAAGGTTTGTTCGTTAATTATTTATTTACCCATCTTACTTCTAATGTTACCCTATTGCTTATTCAAATATAATATTCATGTTTATGAGAAAACAATCACTAAAAATAGTGTGTAATTGAATAATTGTGTTTGACAACTGTAAGTGTTCTTAAAACTTGCATGTCCTCATATTTTCAACATACATATCATATATAACTTATTAAAATGAAGCTTGTTTCATGTGTTTTACTAATTTTTTAGGATGTTCACTGATACCTATTTGAAGAAACTAATTATGGATGATCTGAGCGATGTTCTGATGTGTGTAAGCCCTGTATTGATAGCCAGTTGCAAGTCATGTTTAAACATATATTAATTATTGAATGAAGAAGTTTCCGTAAACCCGATATTACTGTACAAAGAACTGAACACATTTATCATGACCATGGAATTGTTTTAAAATTAAATTATAAAATAGTAATTGTAAATATTTTATAGTGTAATATTATACTGAAAGTATGTTTTATGGTTGTACATGTTAAAGTGTTTAAATTTTTCAATTTTAAACCTTCAAAACTTCCATTACATGTAATTCTGAAGTTACGATATTGACAAATTACATTGCATTTATGAATTAAATGATAACAGGGAAATTCTGCTAGCATGGCATAATGGGCATACATGTATAAACATTGTTCTGGAAAGTGTTAAACAAATTAATTATATGTTACTTAATAAAAAAAAAACTCTAAAAGATTACTTAAAGAAAATATATTTTAAAAGCTTTGAACAGTGTGTTATAGTTTTCATGGTAGTGTCAATCATTATACAATATGAATATGACCTGTCTATAAACTATAAACTATACTTATTAACAATTTCTAGAACATGCCCATTGTACAAAAACACATTATTTCAGGTACTATGCCTCCCTTTCTAAAGACCATTATTTTTGTTTTTTGTACATTTACAGTTTATTTCCATTTAATACAATATTCGGACAAAACATTTAATGAATGTTGTAAAGCTTCTGCAGTTTTTGAAAACAATACTATATCATCGGCATAAAGTAAAATACATAATTTCATATTCATAGTTATATCAATCCCTTCAACTCCATTTAATATAAGTGTTTCTTCCAATCATTGAGGTACATACAAAAAAGAAAAGGTGACAGGCATGACCCTGTCGGACTCATAAGTGACATACAAAATCTTCACTTAAATTGTTCGAAACCTTAACTTTGGACTTTACATTATCGTACATAGATTGAAAAAACTTTAATAGTTTTCCCCTTACATCGTTTTTGATTAATTTATACCATAATATATCTCTGACAACGAAATCGAAAGCTTTTCTAAAATTAACAAATGCACAGTAAAAAACGTTCATGTGTTTTGGTTTTTATCAGGTCCGCCTCGTTTATTTTGACCGCTAAAAGTTTGCTTAAATAAAGGACTACAGACTTCATCCATTAACACATCCATGAAAATTGTTTTAAGATAAAATCAATACCATCTTTACCATGAATATTGCTTAAACTTTGTTTTAAATTATTAAGTGTATGTAACACATGTTTGCTTCGCAAAGCATTTTGGAATTTTTCACAATTTTCAGCTCCCAGTTATACTTATATTTCAATTTTTTATTAGCGCTGCCGTTAACAGTTTCTGTTTCAAAATTATTAATTTTCATGCTAAAATTGATAATACAATGGTCAGATAAAATATTTGAGTCTTGAACCGAAATTGAGTCAAAATGACCAAAAATATCTTCGCTGGCTATTACATAATCTACGAGCGAACATCCGTTTGATCCTATATATGTGTTTTTCCCGATATCTGCATCGTTGAATAACGACCATTAAAATACGTAAACTTGTTTGTTTGCAAAAATCTAACAATAAAGTTCCAAATTCATTGGTCCCATAGTCTTGTGAAATGCGTGGTATATTAGTATCAGAAGTATAATCATCAGGAAGAATCATTACGTGTGGGTCTACCGAGTCTAATTCTACAAAATCTTTTAACTGCCCAATGCGACTATTCATGTCACCGAGAATAACAAAGGAGCACATGTTATTAGTTTCAAACACAATTTTAGACATAGTATTCATAATTCTGTCGTAAATACAAGTGTCAACAAACACTTCCCTTGAACTACCTTTTGGTACATTATAACACAAACAAATGTAAACATCATTTTCAATATCAAGCAAAGAACTATTCATCTTAAGCCATAAAATATCATCTGAATCTGTAGAGTATAATGAAACTGAATCAATAATATCGTGCTTTATGTAGCAAGCTACGCCCCCTGAATCTCTTTTACTGGAAACATGTTCTTCAATTCTATTCAAATTAAACACAGTAATACCATCAACATTGAAATTGCTATAATCAGTACACCACGTTTCAGTCAGAAATATAATATCGTTCAATTCAAAAACCTTTAACAATGCGTCTGACTCCAATTTGTTTACATTTTTACAGATCAGTCCATGAATATTTAAGAGGTCGCAAACATTGCAAATGGCGAAAAGTGGCTAAAATTTCAAAAATGAATTTTTGGGGAAATACTTATTGCCACCTAGACTTTAGCAAAGAAATGTATTTAGCTAAGGACGTAGTTAATGTTTGCAAGCTCAATTTAGTCTAATTCATGTTCTAATTACCAAGCACATACTACATTTGTAAAACAAAAGAAAATCCGTTTGCATGAGAACTCTGAAATTCATGGACAATATACCAAAGCAACTCATACCTGAAATAAGTATATGCTGGTCTACAATGTTTAGTGCCAATTCGTCAAAATAATGTTCGGGTTTTCAAGAAATTCAAGGATATCTTACTTCCGGGTTTCTACTTTCAGTTTCAGTTTGAAGTCAAAATGTACTTCTTAAAATTTCTGACATTATTTTGACAGATGACCGCAAAGTATTGTAAATAAGTGTTTACGTGATACCTATATCATTTTTCTAGACGTTTTAAACAGCCATTCCAGACTTCTTGTGCAAATGGTATTTCTTTTGTGTGTGTGTCTGTTCTATGTAAATAAAGCATTTTTTTCAAACAACTTGAGCATCCTAACTTAAATACAGCCACGTGACACTATATTTCTTCACTTTTATTGGTCTGTCAGTGAGAATTAATGTCGAGTTTTGAAAAGGTACATCAAAGTGTTTGACTTCAAACCGAAAGTAGAAACCTGGAAGTAAGTTTTCCTTGAATTTCTTGAAAACCGTAACATTATTTTGACGAATTGGCACTAAACATTGTAGACCAGCATATACTTATTTCAAGTATGAGTTGCTTTGGTATATTGTCCATGAATTTGAGAGTTCTCGTGCAAACGGTTTTTCTTTTGTTTTAGCATGTGCTTTGTAATTAGAACATGAAATTGACTAAATTTAGCTTGCAAACATTAACTACATCCTTAGCTAAATACATTTCTTTACTAAAATCTAGGTGGCAATACGTATTTCCTCCAAATTCATATGAAATTTTAGCCTGTTTTCGCCATTTGCAATGTGCGACGCCTTAACAAAGCACATTTAACCGACCGTCTCTCCCCGTGATCCTATAATCTCCTCTCAACGCTCGGGGGTTTCGTGCTATTGTCCTTATTATCCGCAGTGACATTTGACCTCGATATCACAGTGTACACTCGAAAGTCCGACCCTACTTCCGATAGCGCTGACTATACACATAGCCATCACGAAGGAGTTGGTTAAAAAAGCGAGTAAGAAACTGAATAAAGAGTAATTATTTAATTCTTTTACTTTAAATAGTTAGACTAGCAAGAAATAGAGTGCGTTGAGTTATAAAATGAACGTGATACACCGTTAACTTCGAAAAAAATACGATCGATCACCAAAATTTCCAAAAAAAAATGTCAATCGTGTCACTTCAAACGTCCATTTCAAAGCTTTATTTACATTGTTTGGCCGAAATTCGTTTTACTATGTGAAGTGTATTCATTACTGTATCACTTCATATAGTTAAATCTTGTCCATACCCGCTAGTTTTCGAAAAACTCGAATTTTCATTTGCACTGGTAGTGTGACAAGATGGTACGGCTACTAGCAAAGTCTAAAAAACAAATGGTCCGGCTACTAGCAGTCTTTATGTCCGGCTACTAGGGTTTTTTGTTGTTGTTCTAACGTCATATTATAAATTATTATTAAACATCTCTAAAATAGTTTGAATATAGGCTAAAAATTAAATATTTTGATAATTTTCATCGCCTATTATCTCTGTAGCAGTATGCCGCAATCCCCGTTACACATACTTTGGACTTCTCTATTTTCGTAAATCATATTTAAAAAATCCGCCCATATAAGTACAAAATAGATTTGCTTCACTATTTTCATTCAGCAGAACAGTCGCATTTTGAAACATACTGCATAGAAAGTACATATTTGATATTTGATATTTGGTTTCTGGTGAAATGATAACAAATCTTGAAAGCGACGACAAAACTCCTATATAGTTACTCCACATTGAAATGAGTTGGTAACAAGAAATATCTTTAAAAAAGATAAACGGCGTTGATGGAAAAGATTTATATATACATGTATATAAGAAAGAAAGAAATACAGAGAGGCAAAGCAGACACAGTTTAGTTATTTTATTTTATTTGTTATAGCTGTTGACGAACCCTCCCTGCCTTCTTAGTATGACTTAGAGATTAAGCGACCGAATCATGACAACTCATAAATTGATTGAAAGTGTCTTTCAAAAAAAATGTTGAAGCTGTTGCAACAATTTCATACAGTGATAACAAGTCGATTAAAGAAGCAAAATATTCAGTTTCAATAAAATACCTCGTGTAGAGTGAGAATTCATGATGAATAAATGTCCTTGAAATTTAATAAATATAAATAATAACAGCCTGTTACAAGAGCGAAATCTACCAACTTTTACGTATATTAAGTTTAAAAAAAGTGTCCGTCCTGAGTATTGAACCCGGGGCCTCCGCTTGGGAGGCGAGAGTGTTAGCCACTACACTATAATGAACTTGTCTTACGAACTTGAAATTAACAATCAGTATCAAAGGAACTAGAAAGGAACCAGTAAGAGCACTTCTCTTTCGTTTTACATTGTGTTTTGTATGCAAGTGACACCCAAGAATATTCCATATAATATTACATTTAAGCCATCAATATTGACTTAACTGGTTACTTAAATCGTAAATATGTTTTTCCTCCAATACAACATCCACTAACAACCAATCTAATTAATCTATTTGATTTTTCCGCTGCATAATAATAAAATCCCACTAGATACCTCTCCAGCCTGCTAGATGCCTCTCTGGTGTAAATAGCTACCAATCGAAATAGTTTATTTCATTTTCCCTCTGCATAATAAGAGAATACGAGTATTATTTACAACATTTCATTGGTCGAAAAACTAGGTCAAAAGTGAGCTTAGACAGCTAACGCCGAAAAAATTTGTGTTGCATAATTATTTCCATTTTACGCACCATTTGCAACGATGCAAGATAACTCTTTAATCAACTCGAGTTACTCTAGAAGCCCAAACGCAGATCGTATAGCCTATTCCCCCATACACGCCCGCCCGCCCGCCCGCACGCACGCACGCAAGAGATTTGTTGATTGTAAGTAGTGCTTTTGTACATGGTGATTTGGGCTTCTGAGTGATTTGCAATAAAAGTCTGCTAATGGTTGCAATCTGATACAAATCTTTTATAGATTGGCTAAAACATATTTTTGTTAGCTCGACTTAGTCGCCACTTTTGGCGGTTCGGTGTATGTGCGTGCGTCCGTCCGTCCGTCCGTGCGTCTGTCCGGATTTGTCCGAACCATCTCTCCTACATAAATGAAGGGATTTCTGTAAAACTTCACACAAATGTTCACCTCAATGAGTTATAGTGTCGCGCAAACATTGTCTTAAATCCAACTCCGATGTTCAGCCCATAGTTTCCTCTTACCAATCAGACATTTTTTGCGTTACGACATCTTTCAAGGTTTTGCGTCAATAAACGATGTAGTCAATAGAATTTTTAGCAATTTTCATTAAGGCTGTGAGATTGTCAAGCCATTTAATAGTGTACAATTCAGTGCCATTGTTTATTTCCATTGCATCCCATTGTAACTTGTATAGTAAATATCCAATGATTTCTACGGCGACCCTTATTGCTACGCATAAAACACATATAATTTCATTAAATAAATTCGCCATTAATGCTTATTTCTCAGACCACTGAATGATTCGGGGACGACTAGTAGCCGTACCATTTTTTAGAAGAAAACGCTAGTAGCCGTACTGTCAATTGGCTAGTAGCCGTACCATCTTGTCACACTACCAGTGCAAAAGAACATTCGAGTTTTTCGAAAACTAGCGGGTTGGGACAAGATTTAACTACATGAAGTGATACAGTAATGAATACACTTCACATAGTAAAACGAATTTCGGCCAAACAATGTAAATAAAGCTTTGAAATGGACGTTTGAAGTGACACGATTGACATTTTTTTTTGTATATTTTGGTGATCGATCGTATTTTTTCGAAGTTAACGGTGTATAACGTTCATTTTATAACTCGACGCACTCTATTTCTTGCTAGTCTAAGTATTTAAAGTAAAAGAATTAAATAATTACTCTTTATTCAGTTTCTTACCCGCTTTTTTAACCAGCTCCTTCGTGATGGTTATATGTATAGTCAGCGCTATCGGAAGTAGGGTCGGACTTTCGAGTGTACACTGTGGATATGTTTATAGATGCAGACGACCTAATAACTTCATTTGTGTTTAATCGTCCACTGAATACTTCGCAATAGTTTGCATGTTTGTTTACATCTGCCTGTAAATTGGGCCCTTTGTTGTCTGCTCCTGCAGTGTTCCGGTGTTTACCGATGCCGTAGGTGCTGGTACTCTTAGTTCATACGAAGTTTCGACCTGGCTCTTACTAATCTGCACAGGTACAGCAGCAGTATGTGCCCTTTCATACCGGTTGCCGAGTTGACCTATCTTCGCCGGATATTTGCATTTCATCCGTACTGACACTGTGTTCGTCGATTTCCGTGGAGACCGAAAAAACACTCTGATGAGGAGCACTTATACCGAGTTCAGCGGAAGACTGGTGTGATTTTAAAAGTCCACATCTGTCCATACTCATAAATTTATACCAGTCAGGAAATTCATCCTGCAAAGTTACACCGTTTACAATTAATTTGGCAGGATATATAATTTTGACATCAGAAGTCTTTTGTTTCTCTGCCTTGAATTTACCCCACAATCTTTTTCTGGCCATTGCAATTCCCTTAGGATAGTCTCTATCTATCGCAAAATTTGTATATTTTAAAAGGCCTACTTTGCTGAGTATGAATTCGGTGTCGCGAAAATCAAGAAAGGCAGCTATAATTGGTCTACTGGTAGTTTGCGTGAAGCTACAGGCCCGTCGAAGTGATTGTAATATAATAAGCAACCACAGCGATATCAGATCAGTACGTACTCGGTGAACCTATCATCAGTGCAAGCTTGCACTGGACACACTGCCTGCGGATAGGGTCAGCCGGTGTATCGCTTTGGTTGCAGACGTTATATAACTATAGTTATATAAACTTAGAGACGTTATCGTTAAGTTTGTTTATAACGGTAGTTATGTAAACAGTATAGGCCTTTATATACTGGAGTAGCAAGGCAGTTGCTATCCATAATCTAGAGAGGCAGTATTCTATTAAGCATGCAAGTGCGGCAGTCTTAGTAGCTCGTTCGAGCGACCACGACGAGGAGTCCTGGCCGACACACATTTACATTTTGTAAGTGTTCTTCTATGCGGTAGCATAACGCTACAAACGCCTTTGTGGTGCCAAGGACCAAGGATCGGCTGGGTTAAAGCGGAAGGAAAGATGGAGGCTTACAGGTCAGTTCCTTTTGCTCTTCTAAATCAAATCTAAGCATGACAACACGAAGCAGGTTTCAAATTTAAGATGTAGGTTTCTTTATTAGAAATTTGCTGGGGGAAGGGGGTTATTTTTCAGTGAATTTTAAGATTAAAATGTTAGACAACGTGCCAAATTCTTTTTTAGTTAATTTTGGAAATTTAAACGTTCGATCATTAATTGATTCAGGATCTTCTGTTTCTTTAATTAATAAAAAGATTTTTGAAAAACTAAAACCCAAACCGAAATTGTCTAAAACCAATATATCACTTAAAACTGTAGACAACAAACAAGTAAATGTTTTAGGTTTTATATATGTACAAGTAAAGTTAAGTAACTTGAAAAATCCACCAATTTGTTGTTGTTTCCTATATTTCGCAAAATGTTATTTTAGGAAAGGATTTTTTAAACAGCAATGGCTGTAGGATTTTTTACGATATAAATTGTTTAATGATAAAAAATGTTAAAGTACCATTATTATGCTAAATATATAAACAAATAAATAACGCCAAGGAGCCTAACGTCGTGGGTAACAAACTTTTTTTTCTCGTTTTTTTTATATAAACAATGGAGATATTGTAATATAATAAGCAACCACAGCGATATACAGTGATCCTAGTCGATGAACATTAAATTCATTAAGATCTAGGTCAAGATAGTCCTCGAAAAAGTCCGTTAACAACTGATACGTGTCTTCATTGTGGAGATCAACGAGACCGTAGAAGATCAGGTTATTGCGTCTTGCACGTGCCTCTGTGTCAATGCTGTGATAAGCCAGACATCTCATAAAATCGTCTCTCACACCTGATTGCTGCTCAAGAATGTCTACCTTTTGAACTACATTATTCAACCTTGAAGTCATATTCAATATAGATTTGTCATTTTCATCGAGTCTATCTAGTTTTGACATAATGTGAGTCAATTTTTCATTAAGCGACATTGAAGTGGGCGATGAAATTAGGCTTTTCTCTAAGTATTGATACCTGAGCTATCTACATCCACAAATTGACTCCGGGTATATCCTATAGGAGGTTGATCACATTCCCGCCACTCCTCAAAGATTTGAAATCTGTTCACTACTGGCACAGAAAAGGTCACATTCTGTTTATTTGGGGTACTGCAACTATTACCATTCATATTCCAAAATATCTAATCTAAATTACGATCCAAATTTATGAAAAACTTGAAAAATATCCAAGATTTGTGCACAGTCAAAATATCAGTCAGCCATCTTGCCACGTCACCGTTGTTTATATGTTTAAATCATCAGTTCTGGCATTTTAGAACAATGAAAACTAATGTAACCGTTAAATAAAACATGTAAAATAAGCAAAATAAATTAATGGGGCATCTCTTTTGAGGTTCCAATGTATAGTGAAAGATTAAGTTCGCCCTAAGGTCTTTGTAGAACAGCATTTATCTTAAAGACCAGTAATTGTTCAAGAGAAACATCCTTAAGTGAAAGACAAACTGTCATGCAGGTGATGGTAAGCTGATAGACATGCTACCTACTTGATGTATGCATATTAATAGTGTTAATAATAGTATTATAATAATATAATAACAACCCAAAATTCTGAATAAACGTTAGGTTTTTAATGCAACAATAATCCAAAGACACCAGTTTTTCAGACTGGTGCGCATGGGCCAGTCTTAAGTAACGATGCCGTGAACACGGCGACGCGCGGTCGTTAACTTCGGGTGTATCATTGTG
>JAZAYU010000032.1:4008077-4300670 GCA_038501625.1 Corbicula japonica
AGTGTAGATCCAGATCAGCCGGCACATCTGTGCCGTCTGATCAGGATCTGCACTGGTCGCATTTTGGTCAGAAATAACCTAATTAATAAAAAAGCGAACAGTTTAGATCCTGATCAGACGGCATGGATGTGCCGGCTGATCTGGATCTAAACTGATCGCCCAAGCAATAAAGGTGTATCTGTACAGGAATTGGTTATAATAACTTTGAATATTGATAAGTCCACCAGAATTAAAAAGGAATTTAGAACTTACACATGGAGTTATAGTTTATTCACCTGTTCCCAGTAAATAGTTGGGGACAGGGTTGAGCTTGTGACCAAGAGACCCAAACGGTGGCTGCGCCGCTTGAGACAGTTTCCCCCCAAAACACGTATAAGCTCAGACATTTGTCTAGTGGCCACCGACCAACGGTCACAAATTCTTTAGAGGGGAATTTGTTTAAAAATAGAAAAAAAATAATTGGGGATGGAAATGGGGTCAAAATTTGGTTCTTACCGTTATGAAATGAGGGCCCTATATAGAACTGCTGTATTACCAAAAAAGAATATAGGTTTACTTTCTGGTATGAATTAGCATTTAGATGAACCACACACTAGCCCACAGGCTGCATGTATTATGTGTAACCATATCTGATATGAGCATAAGGTGTAGGCTGCAGGTACAGGAGTCTTTTTCGTGAAATACTTAGTGGGAGAACATATTCCAAAGTTTATTAAAAACCAAAATAACACTGATCTATGTCATATATCAAACACTGATTTTGTTCTGATACAGTGATCTCCCTTGTGAGCTGCTTAAAAAAACAGCAAACTGATGATCGATTATTAAACTTCGTAATCGATTATCGAAAATTTATCCTAAAAACGATCGATTTTCGATTATAATCGATCATCGTTTAATCCCTACTAAGGACATTGATCAAAAGAGCATATTGACATATAAATGGTAGTTAATTCTGATAGATGAAAATGGAAGTTTTCAACTTACTTTGTTCATATAAAACAGTTTTACATTGCTTTCACAAAAAAGAATAACTTTTCTTTTGTTGCAATATTTTGTGAATTGTTTTCCCACTTGTTGAGTCATGATGGTAACTGGTTTGTAGCAAAAAACCAGAAAAAGCACATGTTGCTTTGAGCAAAATACCCAATAAATGAAGCAACTTTGGAGCAACTTTTAAAATAATATTTATAAAACATCATAAACTGACATAGAACATATTAACACAATGATAATAAAGTCTTTATAAATAAAAAAAAATGTGGCCTATTTTTGTGGCCTATTTGACTTTTTCAAAATCAAGTGTGGCCCATTTGACTTTTTTGTGGCCTATATGACTTGTGGCCTATTTGACTGTAATCTGTTCTGAATTGAAGGGCTTTTATAGGCCTCTTTCCAATCCAAAAATATAGTATTTTTTCCCAATTGTGGCAAAAACTCTTCCTAAAATGCTAGGTAACATGTCCAAAAATGGTTAAAACTCCTCTTAGGTGTGTTTGAAAAGAACAAAGCTTAAAAAATTAGATTTAAGTTAAAAATACCTATTACTTATAAATTTTAAAAACAAGAACCCATCTTTCAATTAAATTTTGTTTTCCAAAAAAAAACAATTATCGCGCATAAACTTCCCAATTAGAAAGGCTAGGGTCTCTTCCCAATTTTCTGATGATAAGCCCTGGAATTGTACACCATAGTGTTATGAAGGTGATGAGGTGTGAAAATAAAATTATCATCTTAAAGCGTGGTAATATGTTCATTGTTGGGTTGTAGCAGAACATTTTGACCTGGCCATGTGCGTCATCCATTAGGTTGTCCCGGAGAAATATTCATCATTCAGCATTTAAAAAAATTAAAGATAAATACTTAAAGGTGCATGGGTTCCACTAACCGCTGAATCTCAAGAGTCATATTTATCATTTTTTAAGGTATATTGCCAATTAGTAGCCAAAATACCCACAATTTAAGGCTAAAGTGACCCTTTTGCTAATATTACAAAGGACAAAATGGCATTTTGGAAATTCCAAAAGTCAAAATGCCATCACTTGTGTCAAATGGAACCCCTGAAAGGTGGTTAATCAGAATAGTAGAAACTTAATCTGTGAGACTTGGGTTTTTATGAAATTTATATTTCCAATCTATTTTCTTCATGATTTTGGTGTAAATGAAACCAAAACACAGGGTTTATATTGAATCCTTATTGAATTTTTAGCATTCTCGGTAAATGCATTGTTGCAATCTCATCAGGGTCTACATCATTTTTTTGATTTACTGGATTGTGTTTAGGGAGGAAATATAGGATCACTATTTTGGGATTGTATAAGTTAATGATATCCAGATACATGTATTATGACCAAATATAATATAATTAATAAACAGATTTTCCCATGTTTTGAAATACAAAGGATCATCAGCAAACAGTAAAATAATTTTAATTATAATAATTATTTTATAATAATCAGTTAGTCTGGTCAATTCAAATGGTCTTTGGAAACTAACTATGCAAACCTGTCATGAAACTGATGTCCTTATTTTTCCTTACATCTTTGTTGTGTCAGAAATCAAGTTAAGGATTGGAAGATTGAAATCACTTACAGTAATAGCACGCCTGAAACTTTTTATTGAAATGACTGGTGGTTTTATTAACACCTATTTAGTAAATGTATCTTGTATTTTAATGTTTCTTCAGTTAAGAAGAAAAGACAAGTGGAATGGTAGCATGAAACCCTGCAGCTGATTATAGTTGCAGTTTAACTCGCAAGATCTGGTTACTACAAGGAAGGACATTTTATTGATTTCAAGGTATTTCTGATAATAATTAATGTTCCTAAAATTAAAGTGACCTCACTGATACTCCGAAAGTTGCCAGACCGAAGGGCCGATGTGATTCATTATGTTATCAGACCAAACTCCTAATACTTGCTAATACCTTTTTAAAATGTTTTGATCCGACATAATTTGTTTCAGTCAGACAGATTTTCACATCTTGTCTGACCAAATGTCTAACACTTATTTTTAATTTTCAGGAAGGCTGACCTCAATACTGTAAATTGGGATATTTTGGCGTCATGATATTTTGGCCATTTTGCCCCATAACGCCTGTGTTTTATTTTGGCCAGTTTAATTTTGGCCATTTATCATTGTGTGGTGAAAAATAAACACAGATACATTTTTTTGTCGTGTGCATAAAGTAATTTAAAATCGACATTTTCATAACATTTATTGCAACACACAATAATCCAACAAACTGAATGAAATACAGTAATTGAAATTTAAAATTATGAGAATGATCGGGTTGGTTTGATAAGCGATAAATACATGTAGTGGTCAAAGTGAGACGAAGTGTGAAAGACAATCTGTATTGTTGTTGTGTTTGCACTAAATGGGTGAATTTTCACCTGTGACATATTTTGATGTGTTTAATTTTGGCCTTGCATTAGGTTGGCCAATTTAAGGGCTTGCCACACTCCTCCCAATTCTATTCATCGATAAAATAAAAATCATCAAATCTCAGTAATGGCAAAATGCCGTTCAATGAAACTTTGCACAAATGAATGTTACTAATGTAACTTTATTTTGCATACAGAACGACACGTTAGAAAAGTAAAGAAACAAAGCTAGACCTAGAAATTCCTTGAATTCTATTTGCATAAATTCACAAAAACTAAGGGATGTAGAACATAATTTTAAATTCCCTCGTGAGCGCAATGATACTGACAAGAAAATGTTGTGTACTTTGTAAAAAACTTTCAACTATTAAAAGCGAAATCAGTGATTGTCATCAGTTTACGCGACCAGGAAATTGAAGGTCAAACACACTTTTACTAATATCTCGTAAAGTTTACATATGTAAATCACGAGGGCACAATAAATTGTTGTCAGTATCATATTACTCATGTGGGCATTTAAAATGATGTTTTGTGTTCTTTAGTTTTTGTGAATTTATGTAAATAGAAGTTGAGGGAATTTTTTGATCTCGCTATTGTTCTTTACTTTTCTAACGTGTCTTACCATCTGTAAAATAAAGATACATTAATAACATACATTTGTGCAAAGTTTCAATTAACAGCAGTTTGCCGTTATTGAGATTTTGATAATTTTCTTTTTATCGATTAATAGAATTGGGAGGAGTGTGGCAGGCCCTTAAGGCCAATTTTTAACCAAGGCCAAAATAAACCAACGGTTGATACTTCTTAAAAAATATGATTCAGAGTAATATTATTAATTAAGTTTGATTGATAGAATTTTCACTTTTCAACAGTTATTGGTTCAATTTTAAACACTCACTTATGTCTTTTAGGGTTATTTGAAATAATTTTCCTCTCATCATTTACATTTTAATGTGGATGTTTATCAGTATTGGATTATCTTCAAACTGAAGTGAATATAAATTGAAGACTGACTCATATGTATTGACATGTATTTCCTTATTATCTTCGAATAAAATGTTTTCATTTTCAGATTTATGAATGATGAGAAGGAAAGAGCAGCTAGAAACAGACAGTTAAAACATACCCCTTGATATGGATGACTGTATTTTATTGTAAAATGTTACTTAGAAATAAAGAATTATTAAAACAAGTTGAAATTGAATTTCAAGACAAATAAAGTGATACACAGTATATAGCTATTTGGTTTCCCTATTACCTGTAGCCAGGTGACATTTATGCCTGATTAGTCTGAACGATACATGATTTTCTGTCAAATGCTATTTTTGGTGTTGCCTTTCGAAGAAAAGGCAATACATAGGGATCACTTTGTCCATCAGTCCGTCTGTCTGTCCATCAGTCCATCACAAAAACTTAACATTGGCTATAACGTTTCTGTTTCTTAATACTTCATCAAACTTTCAAATTGTACTGCTTATAACACAGTCACAGTAATGCCAAATTCTTTAGGTTAAGGTCACATTTGATGGAGTTAGGCCCCTTTTTGTACATTCATTTTGACATGAAAACTTAATGATAGCTAAAAATTTGCCATTTTTCAATACTTGTTCATGAAACTTTCAAATTATATTGCTTATGACAACTTGCTCATGATGATGCTATATGTTTTAGATCAAGGTCACATTTGATGGAGTTATGCCCCTTTCTGTACTTCGCCATTTCTTAATATTTCTTCATCAAACTTTTAAATTATATTGCTCATGACAACATGCTCATCATTATACCATAGTCAAGCTAGAGTTATGCCCCTTCTTTGAACTGACCACCCATCTAGTTGCTTTCTCATGTTACTTGGATTAGTTGGATAACAGTAACTGTCCCTGGTATTTCAGTCACTTTAAAGTGTTTGTAGCTGCTCCTACACGTCTGGAAAGACTTGATGAAACTTGGCAAACTAATGTAACAAAGGGCTTCTAGCCATGTAACAGGAATATTGTGGTTGTCCAAAATTTGCATGAGTTATTGCGAATTGCTATTTTTATGCCCCCACAAAGTGGGAGGCATATAGAGCTCTTCCGTCCATCCGTAATCCCCAAATCTTTTATCAACTCCTCCTAAACTATAAGGCGGATTTCTTTCAAACTTACAAAGATGATCAAGCAGGATGTGTAGATGATCGTAAAGAAAGGATTTTTTCCTGCGACCATTATTACCAGCGTTATGGCCCTTCATTAATTTCAGTAATTAAATCTTGTGGCTTCAACTCCTCATAAACTATAAGGTGGATTTCTTTCAAACTTGCACAGATGATCAAGCAGGATGTGTAGATGATCATGATAACCAAATCAAATCAAAGTTACAATTTTTCACCGAAGGTAATTTTTTGTGTCAACTTTTCGAAGAAATAGGGGTCGCTTTTTCCGTCCGTCTGTCACTAAAACTTTACACTGGATATAACTTTGCCATTTTTAAAATATTTCTTCATGAGCTTTCAAATTATATTGCTTATGACAACAGGCTCATGATGATGCAAAATTCTTTAGGTCAAGGTCACATTTCATGGAGTTATTCCCATTTTTGTACTTGGATTTTGAAATGAAAACTTAACGTTGGCTACAACTTTGCCATTTTTCAATCCTTCATGCAACTTTCAAACTATATTGCTTATGACAACATGCTCATGATGAAACCAAATTCTTTAGGTCAAGGTCACATTTGTTGGAGCTATGTCCCCATTTGTACTTGTATTTTGACATGAAAACTTAAAGTTGGCTATAATTTTGTCATTTCTCAATATTTCTTCATGAAACTTTCAAATTATATTGCTCAAGACAACACACTCATGATGACGACAAGTTGTTTCGGTCAAGATGGAGTTATGCCCCTTTATGAACTAGCATTTTTTCCAACATTGTACCGTGGGCGACACGTGTTCAACTGAACACCCATTTAGTTTCATACCAGTATTCTATAACAGAAATGGGTTTCATACTTTAAATATGTCTTAACATCAATTGTTTGGACTTACACCTCTGCTGTATAATTGTTAACTTCTCTTTAGAAATATTCTGGATTAGAGCATAACACATGTAATATGATCTTAGTTGAACTTGACTAAAAGCCTTCCAAACTGGTAGCTGAAATTAGGAAATCTAAACAAGGTAAAAGCCAGAATGCAATCTTTTAAATTTCATGATAATTAACTGTTTACTCCCTCAATATCTATATGGGTTTATTGCATGTATGCAAACAGTATATATCCAGATCATCTTGCAAATTTGTGCCATCTGATGAGGGTCTACACTGTTCACTTATTGTTCAGAAATAACCCAATGTATCACAAAATGCAAAGTGAATATTCAGATCAGATGGCAAGTGTACATCCTGATCAGATGGCAAATGTGGACCCGG
The DNA here is from genome assembly GCA_038501625.1 of Corbicula japonica. NCBI lineage: Eukaryota > Metazoa > Mollusca > Bivalvia > Venerida > Cyrenidae > Corbicula > Corbicula japonica. The sequence goes on from JAZAYU010000032.1 coordinate 4,014,875, forward strand.
ATTAGATGGTGCTGATGACAGCAATATCCAATGGTTAATACATGTATCTTCTTTAAACTTAAATTGGTTCATTAAGTGAAATATGATTATCAGTAATTAACACTATTTTGGTAACATGAACAAAACATCTTTTCGTTAAATTTCTGGTTCTTTTAAATATAATTTAATTTTTTAGTATGTTTCGTTCTGACATCTTTTGGAGGTAGCATTTATTCTGAGACAGAAATTGAAAAAAAGAACAATGATGTAGAAAAAACCTTACTTAATATTGTACAGTGCAAAACAGATGTAGCTGTATATGAATAAAGAAGGCAGTATAACTGTTTTGCACTCAACTGGCAATTTGTTTACTTTGTGTTTTACTTTAGCCAGAGTGGTTCAGGTGGGGTAGTTCAATAAATATTACATGAAAACAAGGTTAAGCTTTTCATATTTGTCATTCTAAGTAATACAAAAGATTAAAAATATTTACTACTGAACATATTTATTACTAAACCAACTCTTCTACAGTAGGTCTTTTTTTCTTTAAAAATGGAGTCGCAAATAACTGTCATTATATAATACATGTATCAATAATCAACTGTTTACATATTGTTATGTGTTTTCACAATTGTTGATTTATGTAAGAGTTTGATGATCATTCACTGCTGCTTTTGTCAAATGCATGTGAAGGTTGTTACAGTTCATTCTACTTTGATCATGTTGATAGCTGCAGGTTGCAATGTTCATTCTTCTTTGTGATGCACTGACATTTTCTTTTCTCTGAATCTGCAAATTGCATCTCTCTTCCTGCAAATGATGAAAGTGCAAATAAGTTGTGGTAATATAATCAAAGACATTAAATGAAGGAATTAACAATACTGTCACATTTGAAGTGTCAGAAATATGAAATATAGTGAAAGAGAAATAGGGTAGTAAAACTCTCAATCATGTTCAGCATTTATAAAACATTAAATTATAATATCCATCTTATTTCCAAAGATGCTGAAAAAGTTATTCAAACAATTCTTTGTAGCTATGTTACAAAACTTATATATGCTGTCATGAAAAAGAAATCTATAAGTCATTTATCAATAGACATATAACTATACCTCATTTATTAGCTGTATACTTCCACTCCAGCATCAGTAGGTCTGTTGTCATGAACTTGATGTGAAGTCCTTAATATTTTAGCCGAGCTTCACTCCAAGCTTGCCTTTGGGAGTACGGCCACAGCTATAACTGAACAATAACCCGCCTCAATAATGACCTTTTTTATCACACGACCTGCAATAAGTTTCTCAAGTTTATTCTAAGTTTGTGTTAGGATGGGTGGGGTTAAAATAAACAGTTAATACGCAAATCATACGTAAAGCCCGGGTTAAAATGATACAATTTATCTACAGCAATAACAAATCAAATTGTTTGAGAACTCGGTAGTGTATGCTACGTTAATTTACCTTGCATTTTGCATGTAGTCAGACAATGAGAATATTTGCCATAACTAACAGACATTTTGAGCTATTTAGAGTTATCCGCCGTTGTGTACTCGGAAGAACGAGTTTATTTTTAGCATTATCTGTCAAAATCACTGGAAAGAATGTGCAACTCGAATAGCAACAAAAGTACGTACCCTAATATGGAAAATTGTAATCTTAGCGGGCTACTACGGGCGCCGCCATGTTGAATCGTAAATATTTACGAGACCCTCCAGGCTGTCGTAGATTTACGACAGTTTTTCGCGATATCGTACGATCGTAAATGTTTATGAAACGCGATTGAGTCGGTCCGAACGTCGTACGACGTCGTACGACCGAATTTACGATACGATCCGTCGTACGACGCTTTATGAAACGGGCCCTTAGTTACCAACTTACCAGCGATTGAAAATAGCTCTGCCTTGACTGCCTGTAGGTCTCGACGAAACTGAATCCTCTGTAATGCAATCTGAGACAGGAGAAGAACAGTCATACGAATGGCTCGACATACAGACGAGGAAGAAATGCCGTGGACATCGCCTATTACCAGATAGTGCGTACCCGTTGCAAGAAAATGCAAAGTAACAAGGACGGAGAGTAAAGGAGGAAGAGGACATGAACGACCCGTTGATCTTTCCAAGTGAGGAAAAAGCATATTCGTCAGAATAACGATTGATGGAGGACGGAAGCGATATCTCTGGAAGATTTCAGAAGCAGAGAGAGTCTCTAGAGGGTTGGATCGATCCTGAAATACCCGTGGGATGGGGAAATCTCTTATTCTCTGACGTATACGACGCAGACGACGCTGTATGGCGGCCATATTTGAGAGAGAATAACTTACTTAAGTCAACTACAACGTTGACTCAAATAACGTGCTCAAGCACTTGCTTAATCTTATTGCTGAGCGCGATATTTTTTTCGTGAAATGCAAGTAATTAATTTGCTCAGACTGAGCAAGTTAATAACTCGCTCAACAGGATTAACATACTTAAGTATTTTCGAGAAATCGGGGCCTGCGACCTTGAATAACGCTTCCGGTCGTAACGTAAATTTGTTACTATTTATAGTAACACATGTAATAATGTATATTAAAACTGATATGTGTGAAGTCGGCGCATATAGAACTTGGTTTAAATCCCATGCGGAAAAATGTTTTGTCACTGACCGTTCTTAAGCGCTTACCACTCGGGGTTCAAATTTAGCTTATTATTTGTTTTGCATTTTGAAATTATCAAAATAAAAATATATGCTCATATTTCCTCTCTGCTGGTTGTTAAGGGAGGCTGTGTTACTAAATGTGACTTTTCATGTTACGCACATTTCACATTTTGTATGTTATAAATATTTGGAAGATCAGTGGTCTAGGGGTAGAGCGTCGGACTCTAGATCCGGAGACTGCAGGTTCGAGTCCCACCAGGGATTAGGTTCGTCTGCAGTTTCCTCAATCCAAACTCGGCGCGAGTACTGGTTGGAAACCCATAAAGCAGTCATCGAGCGTGATTTATATAAGTTGGAATATATTGTTTCGCAATCGATGTAAAAAAAAAACGTCTCCACGCGCTGAAAACCAGGTTTTCATTAAATACTTTTGTAAAGAAAATATCATATATGAAGAAACTGAGCTTCTATTTTTAGCAACAGTGACCTTGATCTTGATCACAGTTCTTCTGAGTAGCAATCCCCGAGTTGTGTCTTTGTATAAGCTACCCAAAGAAAGTTTGGTTTCAATAGATCAAGGCTAACACAAGTAAAAACCAGGTTTTTATTTAATACTTTTGTAAAGAAAATATCATATATGAAGAAACTGAGCTTCTATTTTTAGCAACAGTGACCTTGATCTTGATCACAGACTTCTGAGTAGCAATCCCCGAGTTGTGTCTTGGTATAAGCTACCTAAAGAAAGTTTGGTGTCAATAGATCACAGCTAACCCAAGTAATGAGAAACCTGAATTTCTATTTTTTAACAACAGTGACCTTGACATTCATCACAGACACCTTGGTAGCAATCCTAAGTAGTGTCTTGATATAAGCTACATACAAACCAAATTTGGTGTCATTAGGCCAAAGCAAACTCAAGCTATTGAGCAGAAACTGAATTTCTATTTTTAGCAATGTTCAGTGACTTAGAGCTTTATCACAGACACCTGGGAAGCAATCTTAAGCTGCATCTTAATATAAGATGCCAACACTAAGTTTGGCGTCAATATACCAAAGCAAACTCGTGTTATAAAGGGAAAACTGAATTTCTTTTTTTAGCAACAGTGACCTTGACCTTGATCACAGACACCTGGTTGGCAATCCAAAGCTGCCTGTTGATATAAGCTACCCACAGACCAAGCTAAGCGTCAACAGGCAATTTGGCATCAACAGATAACATTCACAAAATACTTAACAAAAATCGAAGTCAAAAAGGGGCAAAACACAGTCAGTGGTTATAAAACTTGACATAATTGGTATTGTGATGTCAAACAATTATGTTAAGTTTAAAAGCTATTTCTTCAATGGTAACTGAGAAAAAGACAACTTTCACAAAAAACTTTAAAAAAATTCTAAGTGAAAAGGTGGCATAACTTTGTCAAAATACAGTCAGGGATTATGAAACGTGTCCTGATAATTGGTATTGAGAACTAACTATAGGGTAGATAATAAATATTGTTCTTTTTTCAGAAAGCTGACATATCAAGCAGAAGGATAATATCTGCAGTAGATATGCTTTTAAAACAACAGGGTCTTTACAAACAGAGTAAACCAAAAATCAAGACCTTTTGCAAGAAACTAGATAATCTTAGAAAAATGATGGTAAGTACGAAGGTTGTTCGAATGTACTGTGCAAAGGTTACAGAAAACAAAACTATATGCGATCAAACCTCAGACTCAAACAAAAAATTAACTGTACACGAGAAATTCTACATTAACTGTACACGTCTGTCTAATCTATACAATGGTACAATTAACCGGGTTTGTATACATTTTTGTTATTTTTAATTAGTTGACTGTCGTTGTCCACAGGTTTTAAGCAGGTTCTACTGCAGCTTGACCACTCTATAGAATAATAACACAATTTTTTGAAAGTTACCTTGATTTCAATTCCTACTTACTCACCAGACCCGGCCTAATGTGAGTAATGGTTTATGGTTATCCATGTTCGCAGTTCTGTACTTAGGTATGTCAGCTTATAATGACGTTTAAAAGCCACCAAACAGACAGATATAAAAATAGTACAGGTTTAGTTTGATTGAGTTTGATCTTGTGCAGAAAGGGATATTAATTGTGCTAACTACGTCGCCTCTTGCCCCAGATATGAAATAAAACTCTGCACGTCTTGATTAGTTTTAAGCGTTCCAACCACAATGCACAATACATTTCGCGTAAATGTTTCTTCGACTTTACACTTTACACTCGTAAATTAAATGCGGCTACAGTCTGCGCTGTAATAGGCATGTTGCAAGCGCAGTTTATAAACCAGGGTGAATCTCGGAATAAACAAGTACCTCTGTACATGCTCTCTTTCTCATGTGCTTTTGTCGAGTTGATGGATGGGTTGGAATTATTTCACCATGACAACTAGTACTTGTTTGTTTAGATGTGAACCTGTTTCGGCAAGTGTGAGGAATTGTTTTGCAACTGACCGTTCCAAGACGGTAACCCCTCGAGTTCTCATTTTCGTTATTGTAGATGACGTCTTTTCTGAAGATGATCATTTAAACTTTTAACCATGCTCTCTTCCTTAAAGCTCTATGGATAGCCTCTGTCTACGGGATGTGTCCATTCCTGATATGTTAAGTTTTCGTTTTAATAGTGTTTAGTACTTTATATTTTACCTCTGCGCTAAGATTTTCTGTATACTTGAACAAGAATTAAGGTTTGCTGTTGTTTACTTCCAGGTGGATGGTGGCAGGTTTCAGTTGACCACGAGGTAAGTGAAATTTTCATGAAAAGATCAACAATAACAACATAAAAGCACAACCTTTCCATAAAGACGTACAGGGAATTAGAGAGCAGTAGTTTGTAATTTGAAATCCGGCATTGAGTAATTTGTGTGTGTTTCTTGTTTTAATAAACATTGTTATATACTATATCATGGAATTAATTGGATAAATGATATGGTCTTTTATTTCCTTTAATGCTATTTCAAACTGGAAAAAAACAAATATTCAAAATAATTTACACTCGTATATCCTTCTATAAAAGAAACATAGCTTTACTACCACCTCGAAGTCGTTTTAACTTTCGTCATTTGAAAAAGGGTATTCGAGATTTTCACAACAAATTTGTTTTAACACCTGCTGATAAGGTTTCAAATAATGTTATTATAGTGTGGCGTATACACTATATAAATGTTCAAACTGAAGAGCTTAATAGACTTATGCTTATAAACTGACTTCTTCATCTGAGAGTGATATTGTTACTGCACACACTCTACAAATTACAAAATTTAGAATCAGTGTTGAGCCTAAACAAGACAAAGTACCTTCTATGTATTGGTTACCTAAAATGCACAAAACACCGTACAAAGCAAGATTTATCGCTAAGTCTAGTTCTTGTACAACAACAAAGTTATCCGTGCTCTTAACATCTTGTCTTACAGCTATAAAAGAACATGTAATTAGGTATTGCGAAACAGTTTTTGAAACTACTGGCAAAATTTATTTTGGTCTATAAAAAATTCAAATGACGTTTTGAAGAAAATCAAATAATTTTCAGGCGTTCTGTTTGTCTACATATGATTTTTCTACCTTGTATACTTCCATCCCTCATAATTTAATAAGAGACAAGCTAACCAGTCTCATTGAAAAAACTTTTGCTAGAGAAAATAAAACATTTATTGCTTGTAATAAACATAGGGCATTCTTTACAGATGGTTCTTATGATAATTATTCTTCATGGACCTGTCAAGACCTCATCCAGGCGCTCACATTTTTGTTGGATGATATTTATTTGAGATTTGGTACCTCTATTTATAAAGAAGTAATAGGCATTCCAATGGGTACTAATTGTGCACCCCTTGTTGCTGATCTGTTTTTATACTGTTATGAAAGAGATTTTATGTTATCTCTTTCTACCGAACATCAAGATGATATTATTACAGCTTTTAACAACACCTCGAGGTACCTTGATGATTTATTAAATATAGATAATAACCATTTTCCATCACTGGTTAATAAGATTTATCCTAAAGAACTACAGCTTAATAAAGCGAACACTTCAGAAAAGCAAGCAAACTTCCTTGATTTAAATCTATCCATCGAAAATGGTTACGTCACTACTAACATTTATGATAAAAGAGATGATTTTAATTTTAATATAGTAAATTTTCCGTTTCTAGACGGCGATGTTCCTCGTGCAACTTCTTACGGGGTTTATATCTCAAAGCTTGTTCGCTTTGCAAGAGCTTGCAACGATGTGAATGATTTCAATGAACGTAATCTTTGCATTACAGAACAACTTTTAAAACAAGGTTATCGGTATCACAAATTAAGGAAAACCTTTTGCAAGTTTTATCGCCGATATCCAGATCTAATTCATAAATACAGATGCAGTTTAAAATCACTTTTGCAACAAGGAATTTCACAGCCAGTTTTTTATGGAGATCTAATTTATAAACTTAAGAAGATAAAAAGGCGATGTTAATTTCTCCCGGTTATTCGTAAAAACCATCTGTAAATTTAAAAAGAAAGGTTACCAACATGATATTTTACAGCGCTCTGCAGGCCTGGTGATTAACCCATCTACAGTTGATCATTATGCTTACCACTTTGTTTGCATGACGGTGGCAGGGGTTTAAGAGTTTATGAAGGTTTGTGGGGATTTCTTTTCTTAAAAGAACCTAGAAGCTCGATTTGTTTCTTTTATCCCTGTCATCGTGTTCTTGCTGATTTTACTCCAGGTGCTCTGGTCTCGGTAAGATCATTGAGTACCCGCCCTTTAGCTTCGCAATGCTATTAAATTTTTATGTTTATATGTTTGTATGCTTTTGCATGCAACATTGTTGAGCTGATGGGTGGGTTGGAGTTATTTCACCAAGACAATTTGTACTTGTTTTGTGATACGAGAACCTGTTGGGGCAAGTGTGAGGATGGTGCACCCTAGAACCTGGTTAAAACCACCAGTGGCAATTTGTTTGGCCACTGACCGTTCCAAGGCGGTAACCCCTCTGGTTCTCACTTTCGTTATTTGTTTGTGGCGTCCATTATGAAACTGATTTTTGTAATACCATGCTCTCTTTTCCTCTACTTTTTGGCTGTGTGTATGCTGGATGTGGCCATTCCTGATATGCATATTTCATTTGTTTTTGAAATACCTTGACCTTAAATGATTGTCAAAAGCTAACCTTTAAAGCTTTAAGCAACAGACAAAATTGGGAAAGATGTAGACCTCGTTATTAAGCACATTGGGCACCAAAACAAAACAAATCGAATTTTTACATTTTAATTTAATAATAAATCATCTCTTTAAACATTAATTTAATCATTCACCAATTCTTTTTTATTATAAAACAAAATGCTTTTACAAATTAGTTTAAAATGTTATATGAGTTTTAACATTTGTTTGTAAGACTGGTGTAAACTTAAGAAACTGAAACTGTTCGCATGTGAAAGTACTCAGTATGGCGTTTTGCAGAACAAGTAGTTTTCAATTTCGGTAACAAAAAACCTAACAATTTTCATGTTTTGTTAAATTATTTGTGAAAGGTAAATTTAAGTTGTTATCACATTATAAAATTGTCTCTGTGTTCTCGAATAAAACTTTTCACGTAGTTGAGATGTGACCAAAGACGGTAAGCGCCACCTCGGAATACAAAAAGCAAGCGTTCGTTCAGCCATGTAAAATGTAGATAATCACCAAATTTTTATAAAATGTTTACATGTATTGAAATTCGCATTTATGTAATAAACCTGATATACCGTTTTTCATGTAAGAAAATCAAAATATTTCAGATAGTTTTCTGTTCGTTTTGCTGCACATCCAATTATATACAGTAACTTAAGGTGGTATCATTTGTCACAATATACTTTTAAAGTTGGGGGGAGTGTGGTTTCATATTTCCATAAAATTTCATGTTATTTAATTATTACTAGAACAATAGCAAAACATGTTTCTCCCAGTGACTACAAAAGGAAAATTTGACATTCATTTTTGCATTGTTTATAACTATTGTTCTAGTAAAGTTTATTGAACTAAATTCTAAGACATTGTTAACCTTGATATAGACAACATTCCTGTGACTGTAGTTTAATACTATGGTAGATAATTTGGAAGTTTGGACTCCCGGCAATAAGGCTACACTCAGTGAGAGAAATTGTTTCATATTTCTAATTTTTTATAATTCCTGATTGACCTGTAACATTTATATTCCCTATAATTGACATCTGGAGTAATAAGAAGATTTATAATTTATAAATAACATGAAATTTTATGGAAAAAGGAAACCACACTCTCCCCAACTTTAAAAGTATATTGTGACAAATGATACCACCTTAATCCATCGCACGCATTTACCTCTACAAATAGTTGAAAGCCACCGAACACGATTAATATGAAAATATTGCATGCTCGGTTTGATTAAGCATGTTCATGGGCATTAATGGAAATACACATTTCCATTACAGTACATGTAGTTTCAAGGTACATATCAATACGAGTATGAATATTTATTAAAGCCCCATTACTTCAATTTAACCCGTTCTTGTATGAAGTATCACGTGTATTTGGAACTATAGGCACACATTTGTAGCATTAGTTCGCGCTAATAAAATTTTAATTTACTAAAATAAATTTGGTCTGCGCGACTAAAAGCGAAAGAAGGATTTCCGAAACGTCACAGAAATCGAGATCGCGCATGAAGTGGTCTCTTCGTCGGTGCTAAATATAGCTCCATAAGGCCTATATTTAGCTTCTTAAAAGTTAGTTAACTATAATTTAACAATATCATGGAAAATCCAGTCTATAAGAACGAATTCGATCGGACCTTTTGTGTTCTGTTTAAGAGTTCATAAATTGGAGTCTATATGGACAAATACGATTTTTCAATAGTATGTTCTTACTTAATTGAAAGCTGGGGCTTTAAAACACTCTACCACACTTTCATTTTACAGTGACGATAGTCCACACTCTCTACCTATTATAGAAACAGCCGTAGCAGCGAAAACGAAACCCGGTAGCAGAAGACCTATACATGGAAAGCAAAAACTGGAAAATAGCGATGAGCAAACTCCAACGTGAGTATAACAATCTTGTTTTGTGAGTTTGTTTGAAACAATATTGAGTACTAACACAAAATGATCATGAGAAATAAATGTGAATCATATTAAGTGCGAATTCATAATTTTTAAAGTGAATAAACCCTCCAGCATAAATCTTTGCATTTACTTTGATACTATACACTTATTTACTTATTAGCTGGGAAATATGCTGTGATATTGACCTAAAAATCGTTATTGACCGAGGCGATAGCCGAGGTAAATTACGATTTTTGCGGTCAATATCAACAGCATATTTCCCAGCTAATAAGTAAATAACTGTTTTATTACATGAACTATAAATAATATAAAAGATGGAAACTTTCGCATTCTATTTATAGACAGGTCAATATCAGCGAAAGCGGGTCAATATCTAGATTTATTGACTCGGATATTTTGGGGGTGTGACCAATCGCGTTGCGTCTATTTATAGTTCATGTAATAATGTAGATTATTCAGTGAGTTTTATTTAGAAATAAGATTTCCTCTCTCTTTGATTTTGACTACATGTCTTCAAAATATAATTTGATGTAAAGACAAAATTGTGTAAATAATTATTTTATAACATAATATCCCTATGGTATGGTACCTGTGTTATGAATCGCTTCTACAATTGTGAAATTACTGACTTAAACACTTTGAAGATATAATCGGCTATAAGGTAAAGAAAGTTTTTAGACAAGTAGCGATATTTCTAAGGTATTAATCATATTTAGTGATTGACTAGTTTTTCGCTTTTTGTTTGAGGTGCCTTTTTAAACTGATCAAATTGTAAATTCGTGTTTTCGTTTCATTTCTATCTTTTGATTTATTGATGGGGCCGTGTTTATTCTAAATTCCTGGTATGTCCATTTCACTTTTGTGCTTATGTTCTTATAATGATTATAACAATGTATCCCTTTTTTAAGTAGCACTCGTGTTAAATTGTTCCTTAGAAAATCAAACATGAATTCGAAAAGCCCGAATTTCCATATTTGTTTAATTTCTATTTACTGATATTTTTATTACTTCTAGTTGTCTGCATGTGTATTTTTGTTAAAACTATTGTATTCTGATTAACCTGGAATAGATGAAGGAGAAAAATATCATGACTATAGAGAAAAAGAACATTTTAAATAATCGCGATCTGCTATTCGTTATTTTATAAAAAGTGAATAAATTATGCATATCAGGAATTGCCACACCTAGCGAACACAGCCACACCACGCACGGTACCGCAGCCAGCCAAAAAGTAGAAAGGAACAGAGAGCATGGATTTTTCAAATGAATCGCAAAAACACAATAAACGCAAAAGGGAACCTGATGGGTTAGCGCATTGAAACGGTCAGTGGCGAAACTATTTACCAAAACAATTTGGACATTGTGGGGTTTAAACCAGGTTCTAAAGTAACTGACCTCACACTTGCCCCAACAGGTTCTTACTCGTATATGAACAAACAAGTAAAAGTTGTTTCGGTAAAATAACTCCAAGTTAATTAATATCACATATTTTTGACAATATAAAAGTAAAAATAAACACTGGCAATATGCTTATAATTGATCATACCTGTTAACATTTTTGTTTTAAGAAATAACCTGACTTTGGACGGTCAATCGGCTGTTGTAGACAAAAGACCAGGATCAAACAAAGACAGGTAATTGTATTTATTTAAAAAAAAGTAATGCACATCCGTGTTATCTATTGGAAAAAACTGCAGCCGCTGTAACGTTTATCAGTCTATCAACACTGATCATAATTTATCCTAATATTTCACATATTTTAAATTGTGTTTATTATGGCCGATAAATGGAATAAAGAAAACTGTAACGTCTGACGTCTGTAAGTCCTGACATGATATTTTAAAATAAATGTTAAAGATAACAAGAGGGTCCTCCATAGGACCTTAGTTCGCTCACCTGTCAACAACTGCTCAATGGTAACAAGAGTTGTGTGCAAGTTTGGTAAAATCAAGTAAAAAAAAAAACTGCAATTGTGGAGAAAAAAGTCAAAATAGCTTACTTTGGCTCTTTCAAAGGCAATAACTCTGAAACCCATAATGGAGTCTAGCTGATTCAAGAAAGGAACCGAGATCTTATAGTAACTCAAGTATTGTACAAGTCTTATTAAATTCAAATCAAAACTGAAGTTGCAATTGTGCAGACAAGGTCTAAAAAGTTAAGATTTTCACTTTCAGGGGTAATAAATATGGAAATAAATGAAAAGGGAACTTTGAAAGCCACCGAACACGACAAATATGAAAATACTGCAGGCTCGGTTTGATTGAGCCTGTTCATGGGCAGTAATGAGAATGCTTATTACTGCCCACGCCGCCTAGCCCCGGGTTGAGCGCAACTCAGTAATTACACAATTAAATAGTACAATTTCGATCCATCCCAAACGATGGTATGCATATGGCGGTGAACATGGAACCTTCAATGAGGTATTTTCAGATTAATACCATTCCATGTTCAGCGGCGTATGGTCCCCAGATAAAAGAATGGGTTTGCCCTAAACGAGAAAACAATGGGCGGAACTAAACAGAAAAGAATTTTGACAGGGGATCTTAGAATATAAATCCTGCATATCACAGACTACGCCAAAGGCAAAATTTAAAAACCAGGAAGTATATTCTTGGGGGTGATTGGACAATATCCAAATTTATATGGAACCCATAATGCAATATGGCAATTTCAAGAAAAAAAGGTCTAGTCCTATTAGTTTTGGAGAAAAATGATTTTTCATGTTTTCCTATATAAATCAATGCAAACTAAGAAAACCATGGGGCGTGGCCAATTTTGACCCAGGGGACATAATTAGAACAAACTTGGTAGAAATCCACTAGACAACGCTACATACCAAATATCTAAGCTTTAGGCATTTAGGTTTCCAGTAGGAAGATTTTTAAAGTTTGCCTTTTTCACATATTAAGGGCCCCCGGGGCGGGGATAATTTTGACCCCAGGGCCAACTTTTAAACAAAGTTGATAAAGTGTCTCTACACAATACTCAGCACCAAATATCTAAGATCTAGTCCTATCAGTTTCGGAGAAAAATGATTTTTTATGTTTTCCTATATAACTATATGTTGAGCAAGAGAACCCTAGGGCGTGGCCGATTTTGGCCCAGGGGACATAATTTGAACAAATTTAGTAGACATCCATTAGACAATGATACTTACCAAATATCTAAGCTGTACGCATTGTGGTTTGTGAGAAGAAGATTTTTAAAGATTTCCTTATAAGTCTATTTAAAATGAAGTGACCCCTGGGGCAGGGCCAATTTTGACCCCAGGGAAATAATTTGAACAATCTTTGTAGAGTTCCACTAGAGGGTGCTAAATGCCAAATATCTAAGCTCTAGGCCTTATGGTTTCAGACAAGAAGATTTTTTAAGTTTTTCCTTTAGGTTGCCATGGCAACCAGAGTTCTGCACGGAATTGATTTCTTTGAACAACTTTGGAAGAGCTTCATGCAAGGAACATCCGCATCCGTGGCAAGTTTCATCAACTTTGCCCAGGGGTTTTAAGATGAGATGTCGTTTAAATTAAAAGTTTACGGTAGGACGGACTACGGACGTCGGACAAATTGCGATCACAAAAGCTCACCTTGTCACTACATGAAATGTGAGCTAAAAATAGATGAAAAGGGAACTTTGAAAGCCATCGAACACGACAAATATGAAAATATTGCAGGCTCGGTTTGATTTAGCCTGTTCATGGACAGTAATGGAAATGAATACTACTGCCAGATTGTTTTAGGTTTAACTAAACAAAAGTTGTTTTTTTCCAGTATTTTATTAATTATTTACATATTACAGAACTATTTTTATTGCATTATTCAATGTTATTCAAGTATTATGTATGCTCATTTTTGCAACAAAATTTATTCTTGTTAGCTGGGTATCTTCAGAAATTTAAAATAACAACTTTTAGCTGAGTTTAAATCCAACTCGATATTGTTGTGATATAACGACCAGGCCGACTTTAAACCTAGTAATAAACATTTCTTATCAATCCAGATAGATAAAACTTAAGTTACATAATTTACTTTGATGTTAATTGTGACAAATAAAGGAATAGTTGACTATAATATTTGTTTGTTTATTTAAGCGTTGATGTTTAATTTTGTCTTTTGTTTGTTTTCAGTAGTACAAATGATAAGACAGAGAAGAAGCTGTTCGATGAAATGAAAAAAGCAAACAAGAATCTATCTGATCTTGTGAAAGAATTACAATTCAAACATACTGACCTGATAGGGAACATACCGGGTGTTCTTTTAGATAATGCAGATTCGCCAGTTGCACTTGTCTCAGACTTGCGAAATCTATCAGAAAGGTTGTCATTTTATTTTAAATCTTGTCTATACGGTATACGTGTTAATTGTACTACAATGATATGAACAAATAACAGAAGATGCTACGGAAGCCCATTAAGGCCGTATTGAGTAAGATGTAAGAATGGCAACAACTTGAACTTAGTAGTTAGATCTTAGAAATAAGTTCTTTGATTTTAGAGCGTAGAAATACCATATGGTTCCATAAAAGAGGAAGGGGTTATATGTTCCCTATATTGAAATTTAAATCTTTTGGTTGCAATAGCAACAACAATCGTGACCGAAGGAAATTATTTTAATCAAGTTAAATGAGCATTACTCAGGGAATTTAGAAGTTAATGGCAACAAACAGATTACCAATGAAATATGTAATGTTTGGGACCTTGGAGTAAGAAGCAACACCTTTGTTTTTACTAAATCTATTCTCATTAACAATTTACAACATGGTATGAGAGAGGCAGAGTGGTAGGCGGAGCTTATCAGCAGTGGTCAGGTATTGGCCACAGAGAGTTATTACATTACATCCGCCCTTTCTTTAGATAGAACATTTATTCTAAGAACATCAAACGTTTAACGAAGAACCATAAATATCATTAAGCGGTGCCTTAATGTGATATCATGTGATAGTGTTTATACATCTGCACACTTAATAGCTTTGGAATGTCACAGTGGTTTGATTAACTATCTTTTCATTACTTGATTGACATGAATAATTATTTGCACTGATCTGAATGTTTTTATTTCAGCAGTTTCACATGCTATTAAATTCTCAGAGAACAACTGTCTTTAATTTTATCAGTTCTAATGGTCATTTTGGCATTTTCTGCAAGTTCACTGAAAGTTTATTTCTGATAGAATGGCCTGGTCTGGGAAATGTTTCTCCTGAACATGTGATTGAATCTTGATTTAAGTTTAATTTGATTTCCTTTCTGTCCGATAACAGTGTAAATTTCACTACTCCACTTTGGATCTAATTTTCCATTGTTTTTGTTCAAAATAAGAACTTTTTGTCCCAATTTATAATGTACTTGACGGGTGCTTGATCGTCTGTCGGCATAGATTTTCATCTTCTGCTTTTGTTCATTATCCCTTCTGCGAGTTTGAGAATACTTTTTCCTCTTCTTGAAATGTGGGAGTTTGTTTTTAACTTTTCTGTTGAATAACAGTGATGTTGAATTGATTTGAAAAAGTATGAGTTCTTGAAAAACAATATTTTGTGCATAATCTGTTTTGATTTTATGCGAACACACGAACATTATTAATGTTCCTCTTGAAGTTATATACATTATACACGGTTTATTGTGATTTTTAACATTTCTATTAATTGTGATTTAACACACGAACATCATTAATGTTCCTCTTGAAAATATGTAGATTGTACACGGTTGATTGTGATTTAACACACGAACATCATTAATGTTCCTCTTGAAAATATGTAGATTGTACACGGTTAATTGTGATTTAACACACGAACATCATTAATGTTCCTCTTGAATGTAATGTTTGGGACCTTGGAGTAAGAAGCAACACCTTTGTGTTTGGTTACTAAATCTATTCTCATTAACAATTTACAACATGGTATGAGAGAGGCAGAGTGGTAGGCGGAGCTTATCAGCAGTGGTCAGGTATTGGCCACAGAGAGTTAATACATTACAAAATAGAAAGCGGAATTTGAAAACAATCCTCTACAACCCCTGTACTTTACAAACATCTTATTTCTAAGTTCTAGTATTTTAAGTTTTAAGATCTAATATCTAGGTTCGAATATTTGCTTACTTACTTCAAACTCAAAACGACCTTAATGGGCTTTAGTAGGAATCGGACATTTAAAGGTAACCTTAAGAGACTTTAAAGAACAGTCTTCTTGATGAATTTTTAAATCACATGCCGCTTATAAAACATTCTGGATAATATGTAACTGCACGGTATGTTCAAAAGTGGCGATGATATTTCTACTTGCAAGCTACAACGTGTTTAGCTTTCACTTTAGCCAAAAAGACAAAAAGAATTTGAAAACCAGCGAAAACGACACATATGATAGATTTTACTGTCCAAGAGCGAATTTCAATACTTACACCAGTAAACAGTACAATTAGATCCACCCCCAAACGATGATTTGCATATTGTAGTTATCATGGAAAGTTCAAATCGATAAAAAAATACCATTCTATTATCAGCGGACTATGGTCCCCAGATAAATTAATAGGTTTGCCATGGACGAGAAAACAATTAGCCAAACCAAACAATATAGAATATAATTTTATCAAGAGGTTCAGAGAAAATATAGATGTATCCTGTATGAAAGTGGCTAATTGCGACAGATAAAAAATATGAAGCCATTATTCAATGATCAGTTTAAAAAAGGATGCCACAAAAAATAAACGGCAGTGAGAAACCGAGGGGTTACCGCCTTGGAATGTGTTGCATGGCGTGCATGTCGGCTTATTTATTCTCATGTTTGTATATATTTTGCCGTGCATGTTGTTTTTAATGTCAATATTATTCCATACCTAAATAAATCTATCAATATATCTATCTATAACTGTTGCGCTCAATCCGAAGCTAGGCGGTTCGGGCAGTAACATGCATTTCCATTACTGCCCATAAACAGGCCCAATAAAACGGAGCTTGCAATATGTTTCATATTTGTCGTGTTCGCTGGCTTTCGAAGTTAATTTTCAGTATTTTCTGACTTTATTAGCAAACTATATTTTTATGAAATTAGTTCACTAATGTTGATAAGTAAAATTTTCTTGATATATTTGATAACGAATTATTATTTATTTATTATTTTAGCTTCGTAACGCACATTGAGCAAAACGAGTAAGTTTTAAATTTGTTTATTTGTTTAACATTTTGCTTTATTTTTGCATGTCAGTAAAATTTTAAAAAAAATACTAGCCGTTTCGTTTTCCGATATTGATCTGATGTAACAGGAATGTTTTATTATCCATGTTAAAATGATTGCCTGCTAAAGCGAATATACTCAAAAAGAAACATTACGTATGAGTTGATTATGTTTTACAGTTTCATTAGCTACTTGGTATGAAAACGTATATGGTACACACTGATGATTTCATTTCATGCGAAGATGTGTGCTTGTAGGACGACATGATAACACAAAGTTATCATAAAATATAATGAATGATATGATAATTTGATCATGGCGTAATAACAGAACTCGATTTGTCGTCATAATCTGGTCATTACTGAATAGCAGAAGTCGACTTGTCGTCTTTAAATAAAACGACATAACTACATAATAACTTATGTTGTAAAAACTATAGGTCGACCAAGCTAAATTGGCGATGTTTACAATTATTTATAGAATGTAAACACGGGTTAAGGCAAATTTACGCGTTTAAAACAAAAATTTGACTTTTATATCACATCGTCCAGTGGTAGCTCAGTGGTTAACGCGTCCGGCTGCCATAGGCCTAACTTTTTTTCGACACGGGTTCGATTCACACTGCCTCACGGCTTTTAAGGAAAAAAAATAGTTTATATAATTTTAAAGTTTTACTGCAGTCATTTCAAAGTATTATATGTATTTTGCTTCAGTTAGTTTTATCGCGGAAATAATTATTGTGCAAAAAATATTTTTTAAAATGTAAACAAAAACATGTTTCGAAGCTACAACCTATAACAGCGTTGCTACATTTTAAAGTGTTTTAATGACTGCGTCTTAGACCACTCGGCTAATGGGATAAGTATTGGAAACTTCACGCTTTGTATTGAACAAAGATTAAAATATTTTTGCATTGTTTACATGTAAGGTCAATGTAAAGACGCCAATGTAAACATTGCCGAATAACCGTTGTCGAATAATACTATGTTGACTATGCTCGTTGTTTACGGCTTAATGACTTGCTATAGGTTTATATATAGACCCCAAATTCCAGAGTTATTGCCCATGAGTAACTCTAAAAGTGACCCTTGTTAGCTTATGACCTGTCTAGCCAAATAATTATTATTGATAGAATGAATAAACATTCACCAAAATGTTAACAGGATGTGAACTTGTGCACCTCCTATTTTGCAATGGCCATTACTCTTAATTACTCAGTTATTGACCCTGGAATAGCCAAAAACATGAAAATTTGTTTGTAAGTTGCCTCTCCAAATAACTGTTACAAATAGAATCATGGAACTTTCACTAAATATTTATCAGGATGTGAAAGTGTGCACCTTTTATTTAAAAGGGTTATTATTCGCAAATAACTTGGTTATTGTCCCTGAAAAATCCAAACAAAAATTGGCTTGTACCCTGCATTGCAAAATATATATTATAGAATCTTTGAACCAAAGTGTTTTCCAGGATGAGTCGTGTGCATCACCTTTTTTGTAATGACCAGAGCTCACAAACCAGCGATAAATATTTGTCGTACATACTCCATTAGATATTCATGAACAATGGTCTAAATATACACATTGTTGATTTCTATGCAAAAGTCGAACATGTCTTTTCAGCCACCTTCAGATGTAGGGCTTTTCAAATCAACCTTCGTCCGTGGTCTGCCGGTCTGGTAACAATACTTTGCTCCCAACCAGTCAGAAACTAAAGGTGGATTTTAACCAAACAAGAACTGGATCACCTAGGGTCAAAAATAGGTCACATGCCAAATGCGGTCATTTTTTTCATTCTAGAGAAGATTAGTTTGATCAGATCTTGATGAAATTTGATATGAATGTTCATCTTATGAAGGTCTTGAAGGAGTAAAAATTTTGGGTCATCTAGCGGCAAAAAAGGGTCAAAGGTGACATGCTAGAATAAAAACATTGTCCCTGCTACAAGTAGACATTGATGCCGGATTTCAAACGAACATTTTCAGAATGTGCATCTAATGCCCTCGTTGGTCCTGGCCGAAACTGGGCCGCAAGATCAAATAAAGTCAAAGCTAATTTTTCACTCTAGATACCTTCTTTTTGACCAGATCTTAACAAAAAATGGTATGAATGTTGATCTCATGAGGGACATGTACATTAGATGACCCCTATAGTTTTGGGGGTCAGTAGGTCAAAGGTCATGGTCATAGTGGCCTTGAAGAGCAGAATATTTTCCAGGGATCTAACTAGACTCTTCAAACGTCATTGGTAGGTTGGTCGTGTCCAGTAGATGACCTGGTATCTTTTTGGGTCAAAAATATTGATAAGGAATGAAATAAAGGATTTTTGTCAACATGCTTACTGAAATAGGTGAGGCAGGAAAGATCGATGAACAAATTATGATGACATAGCATACGTCGACATGACATATTTTAAAATAATGTTGCACTAATTTATGTAAAAATGATAAGTTTATATATACTCAACAAAAATAGAAACCTGACACTTTATATTAGGTGTATTTTCCTGGAATCAGATTTAAAGCTAATTGAATTGTGGTATGTAATAAAAATTGTGCATGTTTTGAACTTAATTATGCATTTTGATATTTTTGGTGCATGAAACAAGTGATTCAGTGGTTATTTTCTTTTGGATGGTGCAAAAATATATAGATTTTGAATATGCACCTCATACTTATTCAAAGTTACAGTGTCAGGTTTCTTTTTTTGTTGAGTATAGACAACCAGCACAGTTAATTTTCGTTTGTTATCGTAACAAGTCGACTTACCTTAAGTCGATGTAATCATATCACCAGGGTGTACCATATACGTTTCCATAACTTGGTTTTATTGAATACATTATCATGTAGGTGAATGGGTGTTATTGAAAGACTTATCATGATAACAAAAGAAATTTACTGAACCGGTTGCCTACGTAAAATAATCTATATTACATAAGGTAGTGCAATATTATTTAAAAAATATGCCATGAATGTGCCCCTAGTGCCCTTTCAAAATAGTAGGTGCACAAGTTCACATCCTGTTATCATTTTGGTGAATGTTTATTCATTCTACTTATAATAATTATTACGCTAGACAAGTCACACGCTAACAAGGGTCAGTTTTTGAGTTATTGAAACTTTATCCAGCGTTGTAGGCCTAGTTAATTAAATTCGATGCTGATCAGCTGTTGATGATGATGAGCGATAGGTATACCCGTTCTCCCATGTAAATCGGCCATAAACAGAAGGTTTAGTATTCCGAGCACGTGCTACTGTTTATAAACAGAAAGAGGTGTGGATAGAATATCCAATCAAAACTCCCAGAAGAATGACGTCATACAGGTAAAGCAGTACACTGTACTTCCACAGGTACTGGTAAACAAACATGGCTGTCCAACACATATATGTAGGTCATCTAATATTCTGCATTCTGTTCAAACGATCGAAATCTTGCAACCTGAAAACCCATTGGGCGCCACTGTCGCAGTATTCAGGGACAACTCTAGAATTTAGGGGTCTATATGTCGACATATAGCAAGTCATAAAGCCGTAAACAACGAGCATAGTCAACATAGCAGTTTTTACAAAATATGTTATTATGCAGTTATGACATTTTATTTTAGCGTCAAGTCGACGTCTGTTATTCAGTAATGACCAGATTAAGACGACAAATCGAGTTCTGTTATAACGTCATGATCAAATTATCATATCGGTTTTTATATTTTATGACAACTTGGTGTGATCGTGAAGTCCTTCAAATACACATCTTCGCATGAAATGATATCATCAGGGTGTACCATATACGTTTCCATACTAACCCGTTATCGAATATATTTAAATTATCCTAAGGTATAGTGTTAATACACAATACTGTAGTAATATCACTCATTGGTGGGCGTTTTACGCCACCCAGTGATTTTACATGTGAATTTTGGTCACATGATCAAAATGTTACCTCGCTCTCTATCTACTTATATAGTCCAACGCGGTTACCTAAAGTGAAATTCGATCATTTTACCTCCAGAGAATTACGTCCTTGAATAACTTATACAGTATATGTAGGTCACAGAGGTTATGAGACGGTAGACGGCGCTGCTGGATTGTTAATCTGTCCAGAGTAAACATGTCAAATTATGAAACTTCCTACCCTATTTCAAGTGTTTCTCTGATATTATTAAGCATCTACTGTACAATATCACTCCTTTCAATATTTAATGAGCATCTGTTGTGTCCCAGGTGTCGAATAGTTGGATAAGTGTCTGTTGAGTATAAAGAAGACGGTCGTAAATCAGCCAATTAAGAACAGATTATCTCGGCAGTTATGATGGCCTAACTGAGATTATAATTGGTATATTGTTCTTTGATGACCTGCTAACTGTAAAGAGTTGTGAGCATGAAAGTGTTATGATAATTGATAATCTTGTCACTTTTATAAACAGGTGATTAAGCAATAGAAAATTAATTCCTAGATTCCCCGCCCGCCCCTCGAAAATCACTCAGCCCCAACGTTTTTTTTTATTCTGAAAAAATTGTGAGCATCAAAATTTACATTTACGAGTACAAATCAGTAGAGTATACGAAAACGCAGTATGTAACATTTAAGAGAGAATTGGCAATTCATAGTCGGCTTGATGATTGTTTATCTTTTCACTACACAAGTGTCATTCGAAACAGCAAGAATAATTTTGTAAAAAAATTAAACCTGCCCATCCGCCCATTTTTTTCCAAAGAAATCGGATGAGAATCTAGGAATTTATTTTCTATTGCCTTACAGAAGGTTACTTATAACAGATTATAAACAAAAATGAAGACAATTTTAAAGTAATTTAATGTTATAAAAGTGCTAACTGTACATCTTTAAATGCTTATAATAAATGGCCATATATAGTTATATACTTTTATTTGTGCATATCTTTTATTTCTTTCTGGTGAATAAATATTATTTCAAATTATAAGTGCAAATAGCAACTATTTAATAGTTAAAGTATTTTTTATTTTCCCATGTGTTTCATTTCTTTCTTATTAATTAAAAGTTTCAAATCAAATGTATACGTATTATTTATTTTTTTTCTGGCACAATATGACTTCAGTCTTAGATATTAGCATCCTCTCGAATGTCCGCGGTAGATAAAAACTTGATCAAGCTGAAGCCAGGCACGCAAACGTTTGCTCTGCCATCCGAAAGTTCCTTCACACTCCTCCAATAGGAAACTCACAAAATCTATAGATGATGTCACATTGATGTGACATTATGTCAATCACTCTAAAACGCCACCCATCAGTACTTTCAGTGCTTTGATTTTATTTAACGTTTCGGCCTATGGCCTCTATCAAAATATTTATGTAAGAAAACTTTCTACATTTTCTCTATCAATTATACACTCAGAAACATAATCACTTATGTTGGTGTGATCGTGATGTCCTTCAAATTAATAAACCGATGAGGACAACGCGACAAAAACATCTTACTTGAGTTTATATGGCGATACATTTAATTTGATATAATTACAGACGTAAAGCTGAAACAATGGGAATAAATAAAGTGTCTTTGGGGAAAAAGTAAGTGTATGTTACTGCCCTCTTATTTTAATACAGTCAACTCTCTTTGTAACAAATTTGTCGGGACCTTAGATTTTATTTCGAGATATCCGAAGTTCGACATATCCGAATCGGAGCTAATGCACGAAATAATACCGGTATACACATATGCCTCTAATGCTGACATAATTTAGATTGATAGTAGATGTTAACAAGAACACGTGTATGAACATTTCAGATGATCAATTTGTGTATCAAAATAGAATAGAAAAATATATTAATTCGATTATATTTATTGCATGTAAAAATCAAACATCATCATCATTGTGTAACATCGTCGTCATCATCAATCTGTTTGTTAAAGTCTTTTTTGTCAGTTACATTTTTATTAGGTTAACTTATTTAAATGATATTAATATACAACTCATTAGCTTGGAATTTTCTTTTTGTGCTACAGTTTTGTTGGCGAGAATTTGATACGTTTGGATTGGTCATGTTTTTGCATTTGTTATCCTAAACGAATTAACTCGTATTTTATAGTCACGGAGGTCACATTTTTATTGTAATTAAATGTTTTTGTTTTGTTTTAACTCGATCATCGTAAGTTATAATGTGATAATGGTATGTTGCTTACAAGTTCTCACTTTGAAGAAGCCGCGCGCATTGTTCGACCGCGGCAAGTTTCACACTTATCCGATGAATTTACATAGAATATTTTAGCCGTCGGGTTTAAAACATGTACTTATAAAAACATTGTTTAAGTCGAATTCGACTTAAACGGCGTAATATCATATGTAAAAAGACCACATTTTGACTGGACTGTGTAATTAATTCGAGATAACCGATGTTTCGACTAAAGGGAGTTTGACACAACGAGTGTGGACTGTATATTTTTTAGTACAAGAATCTTTAGTTTAAGTGTGTTAATATGATACAGCTGTTAAGTGGAATGTTAAGTTTGTGTCTGCACCATTTTGTTAATTATAAGCAACTATTCTTTAATTAGTCTTTTACTCTATTACTTGTTAAACATAATGGTATTCATTTAAAAAGAAAGTCAATTCCATCTCACCTTTAAACACTGTATATACGTGCATGTCACGTAAATAAAAACAAATGAAGACTGTTTTATTTAGTTTTGCGTCTCTGTCAAAATAAATCGTCTCTGTTGTATTTTTGTACTTACTTACACTGATTTTCACTCAGATTATATATGGTTATTTACCTAGATTGACTGTAGTGGTTAACCAGTGGCTTTCTGCGCTCAAGACTGATATTGAAAAAGGTAAATGGACAGCCTCCTTTGACGGGGACACACCGGATGAATTGATAACTACAAGGAACTTACTGCTGGACATTGCCAAATGCCTAACAAATAACTCGGAAAGGTAATTTATCAATTGATTGACATAATAAGTCCGACAATTTAATAAATCGCAATGATATGATATGTCTTAGAGCACATTAAAAGGTCGCCAATTTGACGATATATGTCAAAGCTACATTTAATATCACAAACCCTTGAGATTTTGCAAAATTACACGGAACGGTCAGAGGCAAAATAAATTGCCACCTAAAACAGGGTCTAGGATGCAACGACCTCACATTTGCTCGACCGGATTTTATTTCAAAGTATCTTGGTGAATCAACTCCAACACACCCATTAACTTGACTAATAAACATGCAAAAGTGCATGCACATACATGTCATTAAAAGTATAAGAAGCTTATGGCATTGCCATCAAAAAGGCAGATCAATGTAGTCAGTATCCTTACCGAGCACCAGAGCACCTAGAGTCAAATCAGCATGAACACGATGACAGCATTAATAAAAACAGATCAAGATTTTTGTTTTTGCGAAATATTTCCTTTTAAACTTTTATAAACTCTAAGAAAAACCTGCCAACTGTGTGCAACGTTGTGCAAACTAGAAGAAAATTAAATGTATATTTAACGCCAAGCATGTAAAGCTCTGTTAAATCGGTAGAATATCGTGTTGGAAGCCTTTCCTTTAAATTTACAGGTGTTTTTTACAATTTACTGGGAAAAATATTTTTGTTAGGTTATAAAATTAAAACTCCTTGGATGAGAATTTTTCTTGTACAAGGTCTACAATTTTCATTTACATGATTTTTTTTACTAGTAAAATACGATATTAAAAAGTGAAATAAGCATATCAGGAATCGCCACACTCACAAAACACACGCATCGAAAATGAAGAGAGGAATAGATAGCATGTGTTTTAAGTATTTCAAATTCAAATAAGACAAAATAAACAATATATGAAAATTAAAACCCTTGGAGTTACCGTCTTGTAACGGTCAGTTGCAAAATGATGTGCCACTGGGGTTTAAAACAGGGTGCACCAACTTCAAACTTGCCCCAACAGGTTCGTATATAAAACAAACAAGTACTAGTTGTCTAATCATAACATCATTCCAAGGTCTAGAAAAGCGAACAAGCCGTGAGATATAAACCCCGTAAGATGTTGCACAAGGAACATCGCCGTCTAAAAACGGAAAATTTACTATATAAAAATTAAAGTCATCTCTTTTATCATATATTGTAGTAGTGACGTAACCATTTTTAATGGACATATTAAGATCAAGACAGTGTGTTTGCTTTTCTGAAGTGTTCGCTGTATTAAACTGTAGTTATTAAGGATAAATTTTATTAACCAGTGATGGAAAATGGTTATTATCTATATTCAATAAGTCATTAAGGTACCCCGAAGTGTTGTTAAAAGCTGTAATAATATCATCTTGATGTTCGGTAGAAAGAGATAATATAAAGTCTCTTTCGTATCCGTATAAAACAGATCAGCAACAAGGGGTGCACAATAAGTACCCATTGGGATGCCTATTACATGTTTATAAATATAGGTACCGATTCAAACATAAATGTTATCCCACAAGGAAATTAATGGCATTATTAGGTCTTGGCAAGTCATTAAAGTATAATTATCATAAGAACCATATGGAAAAATGCTGTTTGTTCATTACAAGCGATACAAGTTTTATTTTCCGTTGCAAACATTTTCTCAATAAGACTGATGAGCTTTCCTCTTATTAAATTATGAGGGAGAGAGATTTATCAAGTAGAAAGGCCTTGTAGAACATATATTTCAGCACCGCATATCACTCTCTAACTGATATTTAACTCCACTATTTACCTACATTGAAAGTTTCGTATGTCATGATAAATTTGATACATGTTCAAGCTGCCTATTCACAGTTCTGATTGGAATAATTGAATATTTGAGATATGGTTATCATTATTTGGACTACTATTTATACAATGCCTATAATTGACTGAACATAAATAGTAAATTTAACGATCTGTTGTAAGTCGATAGTAAAGCTACAACAACTTCGGCTTTAAATATATTTACTGGTAAAATTATCAATTTTTATCTTTGAAAACAGCTCTCTTTTCGACCTGATACGTGACCAGGCATTTATCAGTTACGTTCTTTGAAGATCATTAAGCATGATACTTACGTACCATGTTAATAGTACTTCTAAAATTACTTATGTTTAAATATTTCGGCCGGTTTAAAGATGGGAGGTTTCAATATCCCAATATAGATTTGAATAATGTTCAATAACCCAAAGGATATAAGTCCTGCTTTTTAAATTTTGCCTTTGCCGTTGTCTGTGATATGCAGGATTTATACTTTAGATCCCCTGTCAAAATTTTATTCTGTTTAGTTCTACCTACTGTTAACTCGTTTAGGGCAAACCATTCCTTTATAGGCCGCTGAACATGGAATGGTACATGTATTAATCTGAAAATACCGCAATGAAGGTTCCATGATCACCGCCATATGCATAACATTGTTTGGATTGGATCATAATTTTATTGTTTATTAATGTTAATACTGAGTTGAGCTTAGAATTAGGCGGATTAAAAATTGGAAGAAACGTCCGCTTATTTGCGATAAATTCCGGTCATTCCTTTGTTGGATCAAATATTAACACAGCGTGCCTATCATTGTTTCGTTATGTTAAATAACATAAACTATAACTTTTGCGTTCGTAAATACTGTCAGTAAATCCGTTCATGACGTCATGGCATAATGATATCATAAATATGAATAAGCATATGTTGGACCGCCGGTCCACTATCCACTAGAGCTACTATCTTATTATATCAGACGGGGTACGACATATTAAATCACAGTATAATTTACTTATAACTTTGAAAAACATATAAATACAAATAATGATTCTGTTTGTTTTAATAATAGGCAAACAAAAGAGGCAAAATCCCTTGAAGAGGAATTACAGAAATTAGAAGAAAAAATTGCAGATTCATCATCAATGAAGATTAAGCAAAATGACAAAATAGTAAGTCCCTCACAAAGAATAAAGGATATCACCCAAGCCATAACTAAATGGAGAAACGAAGATAAAAGGTAACAGTTTAAATTTAAGCAGTTTGTTTTCAATTGTTATGTTGCTGTTCAGCTCAGTGTTGTTTTTTTATTCAGAAATAATTCTTTTAATTACAGTAGCCTTTTCAAAGCGTACTTTTATGCACAAATATTAACATTTTATTGAGTTAAAAACAATAGACATTTTAAGTGCAATAATATTATACAGGCGTTTTCTAATAACCTTCTTTTCAAGAAATGCAAAAACTGATTAAACAAGCGTGATACACACAGTACGGGACTCCAGCAAATAGTCTGGTTTGTCGTTTTTGAAATGATAATTCTCTATGTTGTGTTATATTATTCCGTTTTGTTCGACACTAATTGTTTTTTAAATGTTAAATAGTTTAAAGTGTTACAGTAAAGTTATATATTTTTTTTATTTTGTAGCGACAAGTAAAGCAAAACACCTGTCGTCGAATATTACAAAAGTTTGGTTACAAATCAAAAGTGGAAACGCCAAAACCAAAGACAATGGTGGAGATTCGATAGCCATGCTAGAAGAGATAGAAAACTGGCTTAAAGAAAATAAAGCTTTAATTGACAGGTATTTTTCAATTATAATACGAACAGGCATAATTTTATTTTTGAACGATATTACACAAAATCATACAAATTACTAAAATCAACAACATTGATCAGACATGAACTCAAATACGACCGGAAATAAATTATGCCATATCTTTAATATTACCAATAAACAAAACCAAGATATTATTTTTGTTATGATCCATTTTAATCAATTTCAAAGAACATATCCATTTACAACATGAAATATTAGGTAACAAGATACATTGTAACAGTAGATGGTTTTCAAAGATATAATATATAAGTTCTTTTCAAACAGATTTTTTATTCACTCATTTTCAAACAGATTTTTTATTCACTCATTTCTGCATGAATGCATCCTCTTAGTCTTACACCCATCCACTCTCTCATCACTCATACTCAGGAAAATCAGCGGGTTCATTGTATATAAACCGATTATATCATCTGCCGAATATAGCGAACTGATTGTCACAAAAACATAGTAGACAGTTCAAAAGTGAGAAGAATTTTTATGTATTGTAACGAGAAATCAAATCGAAAAATTTATGTTATGACAGGCTATTGTCGTAACACTTGTTATGAATAACATTGTTTTTTTGTGTGCAATATACTTAAAAAATCGCTTAAATAACTCACACTTATGACCGTTTGCACAGTTTACTATTCTAAAACACTGTAAATTGTTATGTTTTAACAGGTTTTGAGAGGTATTCTCATGCTAGCGATGATTAAACATATAACTTTTATTCTTACAATAATCAGAATTCCGTAGCAGATCAATTAATCATCAAAGCATTTGATCAAACATGTATGCAGGTTCTACCTAGACTGTATCATTTATTGAACACGTTAATTCAATCAAAGTCTAAGGTTGGTTAAAAGTTATCGTTACTAACTAAAGGTTGACGGTTATCAATACACAATCAGTTTTATTCTTCATGCGCATATAGTTTTGACGGGGAACTGATAATCTAAATGCTTCTTATCACAAACAACGCCAAAGGAAAATTTAAAAAGCAGGAAGTATTTCCTTGGGGTGATTGAACAACATTAAAATCACTTTTGGCTGAGATATTGAAACTACTCATCTTTAAACTGGCCGAAATATTAAAATAAAAGTAATCTTAAAAACACTATTAACCTACATTGCGCTCAATAATCTTTTAAGGTATACCAATATTGATTACAACATTGCTTGAATGTAGAGAGAGACTTTTTGCAGCCGCTATGAGGCACAAACAACGCTATTGATACATGTATCAAATTTAGACTCGAAAAATGATAAGAACTTATATTCGAAAATTATGAAAACTACGGCATTGCTACTGGTTCAAAAATAATTTCAACCATTTAAAAAAATAGTTCTCATTCAAAAGAATTTGGCATCATTGCTATAACGGAAGATAGTATCTATCTGCCAAACAAATATTTAATGCAACATTTTCAAGTCATATAATATAAATAAGCGAACAATAATAAGTCTTACAATATTTTCCTTTTTTAAGTACATAATGCGCATGAAGAATAAAAGTGATTGTTCAAGCAGCTTCCAAATGTTCAAGATTCTTTGATGATTAATTGATCTGGTAACAGATTATTAAAGTTTGGCCTGATGGTCTAATTTTCATACAAGCCTCCAAATTAAAAATGACACATAGTCACTGTTGTTATATCATACTGTTTGATTTTTTTATTTCTCATCTCTTGCTTTTGTACGCAATGTTTTGTTATTTCTCTAACTATACCCGATTTCTATTGACAAAAAAGATAGATTCTCAATCTTACCTCAAAGCGTAAACTTCATAAAATCAGTAAAGGCGCGTCGCCATAATGATACAGATTATTGGTCTTCCTCCTTCTCGAAAAAGTGATCCTCACGAGTTATGTGACCGCCTACAATTTGATGATACATGATTGTGTACCATCCCGAGCGGAAACAGATAATAAAGATCTAACACAAATGCGTAGTTGCACAAAATCTATGGAATTTTTCCCACGCAATTCATATTTCAATCTCGGAAAAAATTGGGGTGAATTAGCTCCAACCTATTCATCAACTTGACAACATTGCATGCAAAACACATAAACATTTAAAACATAAAAAGCTAGTGGCATTGTCAAGCAAAAAGGTGGGCACTTACTGATCTTACTGAGACCAGAGCACCTGTAGTTATATTATCACAAACACGATGACAGATATAAAAAACAGATCAAGCTTCTAGGTTCTTTTTCAAGATTTCCCAATACACCATCATAAACTCTAAAACACTTACCAGGTGTCTTGCAAACAAAGAGGTTAGCATAATAATCAACTGCAGATGTGTTAAGCACCAAGGATGGAGAGCGCTGTGTAATATCATGTCTGTAACTTTTCTTCTTTAGTCTAC
Organism: Corbicula japonica; assembly: GCA_038501625.1. NCBI lineage: Eukaryota > Metazoa > Mollusca > Bivalvia > Venerida > Cyrenidae > Corbicula > Corbicula japonica. The sequence continues at coordinate 4,044,617 of JAZAYU010000032.1, forward strand.
AGATAGATGGCTTTCACGAAAAATGTGTTAAAATTAACATGGCTGTCGTTTATTTTATTTTTGAAAGTTGTATTAAAGATACGCTGTAAATTATTTGTTGCCTGTTATATTTCTGTTCAGATTTCAGTTTGACATTTTCTATAACTTTTGTTCTCACCAGTTGTCCGCAATGACTTACATGTAACTGCATAAAGGAAACATACAGTTTAATTGAAACATAGATATTTTACATTACTTTTTGCCACACATGAACAAACGAAAAGTCCAGACATACAGCGCCTGTCAGAAAAATGTATTATTATACTGGAAAGAAAATTGTAATATATCACCAGTAATGTATCCCATACACTCTTAAGTAGTTTTTGTATTTTTTTGTATTTTCCGAAGCAACAGAAACACAAATGTTTCGATTTCCCTCAACTCGGCGACAAAAAGGAACAACAAGGTTAACTTCGTTAAAGGCCAATAGAATGTGGGGGATTAGGCATAGGGGAAAACAAGACGAGTAACTGTAAAACAGCTCTAACACTTTTAGCTGAAGTGTTGCAATGGCGACCTGACTGCTAAATCAGTTACTAATAAAATAACCAATCTTTCGAACATGAGTATTGACATTTTAACAGCAATCGAAATCGGCGTTATAGTAAGTTGATAATATGTCACAACATCGATGGCGAAGGTATAATTTTTCTGCGTTTATACACAGTTGCGGTTAAACAATCAGTCGGGCATAATAAAATACAATAAGGGGTGGGTTATTGCAATAAATCTGCCGATATGATTTGCGAATACCGTTTTATTATTATATTTAAAAAAAACTACTTAAATCAACTTAAAACAATGCAATTTGAAAATAAACAAGCCGTACTTTATAACAGTCCTTGCAATATTTTCATATTGTTTATCGTTTGGTAAGACTGTTTGAAATCAAATTTGCTAACAAATTTATCTATCCGGTACGTTTCCGGTACATGGGCAGAATGGATTACACTTTATATTTCATGCCATAAACCAATTAATTTTGCGACATTAAAAATTGCGAAAACTGTTTTGATATAACATCCTTGAAATGCTTAATCATAACAGACATTTATACAAATAAGAAATAGTTTTCGCTCCCGTAAGATGTGTTATATGGAAGAAAACAGGGCCGTAAATCAGCGCAGCGCCAAAACTCTGACAGTCTGCTTTCGGTTTCAAATATCCTATGTATAATGTCGAGCGATTTGAAATTGTTAAAAGCAAAACTGCGTAGTCCGTAGTGGGGTTATTATGGCGTGAAGAAACCACCATATTTTTTTCTACTCGTTTATTTAAAGTCACAAATGTTAGTGACATCCAATGAAATCGATCTCGTAGTCTGGGTTAGTCAGTCGTAGTATAATGCTTTTGCAAGCATATTATTTAATCTGTAATAGACGGCTGCAATATTGTTATATATTGCAATACTTATGTAAAATATCGCAATATAATTTTTTCCATTTTTTTCTGGCGATACCCGTCCCTAAATACAATGATAACAACTTAATTTAAATCTATAAAACAATGTAAGATAGTTCCGATATCTTGATTTATGTTCACAAGTATTAAAATGTTTCAGCTTAACATGAATGAACAAATCTTTCAGTAAGGAGATATAATAAATACTTCCTGTCAAAAGAAAGTTACCACTATAGAAATAACTACCAGCTGTTAGTGATAAATAAAATATGACAGGCTTAGTGAATTTAAACTTTTACTTATTGCGTAATTCTAATCAATCACTATCATAAATATCAATGACACACTTCCGGTGTTCGCCACCATAAAGCCTATTTCCAGTTTTCTGGAAATTCCCCGTCTGCCGTCTGCTAAACATTCTTTTATAACGTTGATTTACTAAACAGTACAGTGTGTCTTAAAAGAAATCATTAAATTATTTCAATTTCTTAATAAGATAAATGTTCCGTGACGCGACGAAAAAGGAAGACAGCTTTTAACGGGTTTTCCCCTTGGCTGTTATGTAATTTTGATCTGTTGATTATTTTTGTTTTAATCAAAAATTGACCTTCCGAAATTTGAAATCAGAAAGGCAAGTTAAAACAGTAAGTTATCCAAAATGTGCTCATGCAATTTTGCCATAAAAACGGTTTTAATTTCATAAAACATGGAACTCTTGAAATTTCCCTCATTTCGGAAAGTTATCGAAAATTGCTAGGGCAAACCTGACAAAAAACAATCGTATAGCACACCTCAGCGACCCATATCGTTCTACCAGACTTGCTGAAGTATTTAATAGGCTGTAAGAAAACGCCAGGAGAGATGCCAATAAGGAGCTTGAAAAGAAATTTAATGTCGTCGACATGTTCTGGTAATACTGCTGCCTGATGATATTTTAGGAAATATAAGTTTTTTTGTTAACTTCCAGATTTCAGAGCATCGAAGAATCTGCACATCAGGAAATAAAACTTTTGAAGCAAGATATCAAAACTTTACATGATGACAAACGCTCCCCGGTTATACATGAGACAAAAACTGATCCAGCATTGGTGAGAAGCTTAAAGCAGCTACGGAAGGATCTCCTTTTGAAGAAATACAGGTATGGAATTGAAGCGCTGCGAAATTCATATCGTATGATATTACTTTTGTACAAAATAAATACTAGCATTATATTTTCAAGAAAATGCAATTTAAAATAATATGAAGTTGTTTAGTGTACTCCTAGGAAGATTATAAGAGGATGCTTTGTGTATTATTCAAGAACTGATCCATTCTAAAAGGAATTCGTAATGACACCACAACACGCCAACACCATATACATAGTTTTTTTTTATTTCTGATACACTGCAGAGCATCATTAAAACTTGAATTGCATTTACTTGAAAACTTAATCTTTATTTCCTCAAAATAAAATATGGCAAGATAAGAAAATATCCTGAATCAATAAAATTTCAGAAGTAAATATATCAAAAATAAAAGGTGTTCTAACTTTGATTTAGACAAAAGCTATTATCATAATTAGTACGATTACAGGTCATATTTATATTCCACTTACATGAGAAGGCATTTTATTTATTGGAAGTTATAAATTCGTCATTCTCTTCTTGCCGAACGCATGTTGCATGATTTGAAAGTACCTTATATTCAAGATTGCCAAAAATTAACGGTCTTATTCTCTAAGAATTCTTACTCCACACCATGATAACATGGAAGATCATTAAGCAGGATTAATGCGCGTTAATTAATAGTTCTCATAAATTTACTTTATTACAATGTTATGACTTGTTTTTTGTGGGTAGTATCCCTGTTCCAGTCGGTATAGCTTTGAATATTATTCACCCGCTCCAAGCATATACTTCCTGCTTTTTAATTTTATAAATGTTTAATTTTTGCTGTTTAGTTTATATACAGATCTATATCAAAATTCTATTCTGTTCATTACCTCGTTTAGGGCAAACACGTCCTTTATCTGGGGACCATACGCCGCTGATCATGGAATGGTATTATTCTGAAAATACCAAACAGAAGGTTCCATGTTTACCGACTCGCACGCATTGATTTGCATGGCGAGGCGCTGTCGCCGTAGAGTACGGTGTACGGTATGGGTAAAATCATTTGTAAATATTGATCTACGTTCATCCGTTAGCAGTGTTACACATTTTTATTACTGCCTATGAAGTGTGCTAAGTCTACGTTCATCCGTTAGCAGTGTTACACATTTTTATTACTGCCTATGAAGTGTGCTAAGTCAAACCGAGTCTTCAATATTTTCATGTTTGATTTCCAATGACTTTTAAAGTTCCATTTACATCTTTGTATATTTTAGTTCTCAGAAGAATGTGTCAGAATCACAACGCATGTATGATATGGGATGTGATGAGTTTAGAAGCAACGTGACGGACGTGTGCGCCTTTTGTGCAACAGATGGAAAATTAAATCCAGCCCTTTACTTCTGCAAAGACTGCAGCAAGTTTGGCAGATATATTTGTGGAATCTGTAACAAAAACCATGGCAGATTTACGAACATTCACAACGTTGAGAGAATATTTACAGTATAATATTAACACCGAAACCAACCCAGTGGGCATTCAACGTTTATTAAACGTTGAAAAGAGGTTGAAATTTGGTTGCAACGTTGAACAACTACAATGCAACGTTCTTTCAACGTTAATTTTTCAACGTTGAAATTTAGTTGAAGTCCGACGTTATATCAACGTTGAAAATTGTCACATTTACAGTTGCAACTTATGTTAATGTTGCATAAACGTTGAACTACGGTCGACCTTATGCCATTAAAAATAGATTTCATTATGAGAGCTATTTTCGTATAGTTAGCAGGGGCATAGCTAGCCCCTATTCATGTGGATTCATACTTGGGCGGATGGGCCGGGGGGGAACACGCCCTACACCCCCGATTTTTTTATAACAATGGTGCAATCAGGTGCATTCTGTGCGTTTCTGATATGATTCATGTGGATTCAGCGGTGTACACGCGTATAGGCAGCTACGCGCCAGTTTATGAAGAAAAAATGCTTCGTGACGAAAAACACAAAACACGAGGTTTGAATATTTGTAATTTCCCGCTGACCGGAAATGATGCGCGCGCAACATCAACAACCAAACAATTAGAAAACGTATTACGATTTATTTTCCGAATTTCTAGTGAATATCGAAGGAAGTTTAACTTGGTAAGAAATAATATATATTTGTATCTATGTTATTGCATCTGTGTTGAGTTAACAACATGAATTAACCATTAAAATTGTAGAGAGTTCGATATTTGGAAGTCTACAGTTCTGGCCCTGCAATTTGGTAATTTTAGACTTGATTATGAACGATTTCAACGTATGTAGCAGGTTCTTTCTTGTTTAAGAACTTCAATGGCATGGACTTTTTTTAAAATATATATGATTTTGTCTAGTATCTACATTATTTACTAAATTCGTTAGTTAATCAGTTTCGTACTCAAAAATATTCGGAACTAATATTTTGAGTGATGTTTGAATGTTTCTGTTTTTTTATTTGTGGTTTATTACGTGTGAGTTTTTGTTTGGGCTGTCAATATTGATATAGGAGCGTGTTAAAATCTGGTTTTAAAAGAACTAATAATTATGAGATTGAGCAGCCATTACTCCCAACATTCTTGACCTGATCAATAATTCAATTTCGGGCATAAAACTCAGCTGGTGCTAGCTGATTATTGTGACATGAAAGTTTATAGTCTTGCTATGAAATAGCTTGTTCTTACTTAAAAATGAAAATAAATCAGTTTCTAAGAAAACAATCCAACTGTTTTTCATACCCAAATGAAAACCATCAAGTAAAGGAAATTATTGTGCTCAGTCCAATAAATTGTGAGCGGTTCTCTCTGTAGGCTGTAGCCACGCCTCTTAAAGTAATACGTCACACTGTGTACCATCAGAAATTAATATTCGATAATGTATAAGACTTCAATGTAGAAATGGATGAAAAGGGAACTTAGAAAGCCACCGAACATGAAAAATAAAAATATTGCAGGCTCGGTTAATAGATTAAGCCTGTTCAAGAGTACCAAGTTGAAATGTAAATATTTGTAAATATGAGTCATGACTCAAACACTTAATGATTACTCTTTCAAATATGTTGTTGGGGAAAGCAAGTAAAAGGTGTGCTGTATTATATTTGATTTAGTATGAAATAGATTGGTTTAAAATGTGTTGAAATTTCAGATCATGAGTGATAAACAGTGGTCACAAGCATTTTGGCTTGAGGGAGAAACAGAGCAGGGAAGGGTCATTCCTTCACAGTAGATCAGAGGCAACATTGTGTTTTGGCCATGTTATCTTCACATTTCACGGGCCATGCGGGAAATGAGACTTCCAGATGAAACTGGGTTCAGTTCGATGTTGTCAAGGTAAAATAAATATTTTCACTCCATTTCTAGATGACTTCTCAGCTGTTTATCTACTTGGGGCTTTTTTTTCGGTCGACTTTATAGCCGATTTTGGGTCATGTACCCAATGGCAAAACATATACTTTTTTCCCGATTAGAGAAAAAAATTCCCAATTGAATCAATACAAAAATGTGTGACCTCTGTCATTTCATTAATAAAACATTTTAAGTTGTTAGTTAATAAGTCATATTGTTCCTTTAATCCCGAAATTATTGATAATTATTGATAATAATTAAATATGTGTAAAACTTTATTCCTTAATTATGGAAAAAAATTCCCATTTTCTGGCAAAACAATGTAAAGTTTCTCAATTCCCTGGGTATAGGTTATGTCCTCGAAAAAAACAACCTGCTACTAATCAGATTTACCCGTAGTTACAAATATCGAAATCATGAAGAAACATGTATCTCTAGTGATCCATTTTATGATATTAATTAAAAGAATGCAAAAAAAAGAATGAGTCACTAAATTCAGCATTGCTCCAGCAGTCTATTCTTGTGTTTGTTATTTTCTAGAACACTACACAACCAAGTCATTGCAAGGATGAACCTGAGTGGCAGAAAGGAGAATGTGCATTTGGAAACAATAAACTATACCATATTAGGTAAAATTTTTATGATACCCTTGTATATATCAAGATTAAAGAATTAACATTGAAAGGATAAAAACATATTGAACATTGTTATAAAATGTTATAAAAAAAACCGGCAGAATATATAAAAATGGTATTTTATATGGTATTTCTAACAAGTAAAAGTTCAGGTAATTTATTTTGGGGATCAAAGTCAATGTTAATATTTGCAGCATTAATCACAGGAATATTAAGGCATCGCCACACTCCTCCCAATCCTATTCATCGATAAAATAAAAATCATCAAATCTCAGTAATGACAAAATGCCATTCAATGAAACTTTGCACAAATGAAGGTTACTAATGTATCTTTATTTTGCATACAGTAAGACAAAATAGAAAAGTAAAGAAACAAAGCTTGACCTAAAAATTCCTTGAATTCTATTTACATAAATTCACAAAAACTAGGCGATGCAGAACATAACTTTAAATTCCCTCGTGAGCGCATGATACTGTCAATTAAATGTTGTGTACTTTGTAAAAAACGTTCAACTATTAAAAGAGAAATCAGTGATTGTCATCCGTTTACGCGACCAGGAAATTGAAGGTCAAACACACTTTTACTAATATCTCGTAAAGTTTACATAAGTAAATCATGAGGACACAATAAATTGTTGTCAGTATCATATTACTCATGCGGGCATTTAAAATGATGTTTTGTGTTCTTTAGTTTTTGTGAATTTATGTAAATAGAAGTTGAGGGAATTTTTAGATCTCGCTATTTTTCTTTACTTTTCTAATATGTCTTACCATCTGTAAAATAAAGATACATTAATAACATACACTTGTGCAAAGTTTCATTTAACAGCATTTTGCCGTTATTGAGATTTTGATAATTTTCTTTTTATCGATTGAATAGAATTGGGAGGAGTGTGGCAGGTCCTTAAAGCATTACGGTCTAGACTTGGTGTGAAGAAATGTGAGAATATATAAGAAATGTGCAAGGACCTATAGAGTGTTAAGTTTACTAAATTACTTGAATTTTGATGTAAAGTTAAAACCAACCGTCAACCTTTCCAGATATTCAAAGCATTCCACTTTTGACAACTATAAACATAATTATGCCCCCCTTCGAAGAAGCGGGGGTATATTGCTTTGCACATGTCGGTCGGTCGGTCGGTCGGTCGGTATGTCGGTCGGTATGTCGGTCCGTAGACCACATCTTGTCCGATCAATAACTAGACAACGCTTTGTGATACAGTCCTTATATTTGGTGTGGAGGTTGGTCATGACCAGTAGAAGACCCCTATTGATTTTGGGGTCAGTAGGTCAAAGGTCAAGGTCACAGTGGCCTTGACCACAAAAACCTTGTCCGATCAATAACTAGACAACGCTTTGTGATACAGTCCTCATATTTGGTGTGGAGGTTGGTCATGACCAGTAGAAGACCCCTATTGATTTTGGGGTCAGTAGGTCAAAGGTCAAGGTCACAGTGGCCTTGACCACAAAAACCTTGTCCGATCAATAACTAGACAACGCTTTGTGATACAGTCCTCATATTTGGTGTGGAGGTTGGTCATGACCAGTAGAAGACCCCTATTGATTTTGGGGTCAGTAGGTCAAAGGTCAAGGTCACAGTGGCCTTGACCATAAAAACCTTGTCCGATCAATAACTAGACAACGCTTTGTGATACAGTCCTCATATTTGGTGTGGAGGTTGGTCATGACCAGTAGAAGACCCCTATTGATTTTGGGGTCAGTAGGTCAAAGGTCAAGGTCACGGTGGCCTTGACCACAAAAACCTTGTCCGATCAATAACTAGACAACGCTTTGTGATACAGTCCTCATATTTGGTGTGGAGGTTGGTCATGACCAGTAGAAGAACCCTATTGATTTTAGGATCAGTAGGTCAAAGGTCAAGGTCACAGTGGCCTTTGCATACAAAAACGTTGTCCGATCAATAACTAGACAACGCTTTGTGATACAGACCTCATATTTGGTGTGGAAGTTGGTCGTGACCAGTAGAAGACCCCTATTGGTTTTGGGGTCAGTAGGTCAAAGGTCAAGGTCACGGTGGCCTTGACAACAAAAAACCTTGTTCGATCAATAACTAGACAACGTTTTTATGTTTATTTGTATAATAAAATAAAATACTTCTCAGTGTAAAGTTGTGATTATTTTTCCCCATGACAATTTCAAGTAAGGATATATATTAATGATCCATAACATTAATTTTAAAATATTTCAATATATGCCGTGTCATAAATAGGCACTGATTATCACTCACTTGTGTTTATTAAATGCTTTGGTTTCGTATGGATGGTCACTAAAGCCTGCACATTACCGGAATTGACATAACACTAGAGCTACTATATCTCCGCCAATAGCGAATATTTGATTTAAATTACAATAAAATCCTTTGTGTTAGACTAGGTTAATCTACACGCGCTTATGTTTGTCGAGGTAAATGTAATCCTCTCATTGGATGACCTGGTTATTGATATATAGGAGTTCCACCGTCTTGTAAATTGCTTTCATGACTGGTACCCTTCATTGCTAAAGCTTACAAAAGTCTCTAAATTTCCAAAAATTTAAATTCAATGCTAATAGATATCACTTGCACGTCAGGGGGGGCATTTGTGTTTGACAAACACCTCTTGTTTAATAAATGACTGTTTGTTTCAGTTTCATTCGTTGAAAGCCACGCAACAGCTACTGAAAACGAAGTCAGGGATGTAATGTCGAAATACCTGAAATATGCCGCAGGGAGAAGGGGAGGAGGCGGGCGCAAAATTATCCATGAATAATAGTCGATCTCGAGTATTTAGTAAAGCTCTCCATCTGACTCTGAGAGAAGAGAAAGAGAATTTTGTCTGATCTCCCATCCTTCATGAAAAAGGAACCTGGTAAACTTGCATAGATTACTTACGATATAAGTCAAAGTGAGAAAAACAAACTAGAGTCGTGGAAAAAGGTGTGTTATTATTTCTAGAAGTCAGGGACGACAAAGGCAAGCCATGGGTAAGAAGTGATGTTGACAGTGATGAAAAAATACAAATACTTGTAGTATATTAGTAAGATGAAGACAGACTGTGAATTTCTGTGCACATTTACTAAAGCTTCACTCAAGGGATCTTAGTGATTAGTTATCGCTATCACTTGAAAACAATTACATTGTAAAATACAACAATTTGGTGCAGTGTTGAAAATGGCGTTTTTGTTATTCTTGATTTTTCAAGATTTTTATTTTTCAGGATAGACTGTCACTTGTACATTTTACATTTGTATTTATAAATAGAAACAGTATCTGTGCAGAAACAGTTATGAAAATATTTTGAACAGATTTTGTCTTTCATTTGCTCTGTACAGAACCAAAACAAATTATTGTTCTTTGAATCTTTACTATATTTGCATGTAAAAATAAACAATATCTGTGCAAGAACATTTTCGAAACTGCCTCGCAAAGTCTTTATCTTCTCTTTGCTTTGTTCAGAACAAAGGCTAATTTTTGTTTTCAACTTAACTAGCACTTATTAAAGATATATTGTATCTTAAATTTTCAACTTAAGAAAGTCAGTTTAATAAAATTTAAAACAATATAAAACAGAATTGGTAATAATAATAATTGTTATTGTTGCTTTTGTTTTATTTAAAGTTATATATATTTCAATACTTTTAAATCATATTGGTAAATAATGAAATATCTTATGTAAAAACAACAGCACAACGTTTAAAACAACACCAACAAAACAAGAATTTTATGGATATGGATTTTCTGTAAAAAAAAAATTATATTTTTAATTTGTTGTTTTTGTTATTTCAGATTCTTTAATATCTTACATTACCAAAATATCTTCACTTTATACATTGTTTATAGTTTAACTGAATAACATGAAGAGTTTAACTGAATAACATGAAGAAAATTAAGCAAATACTTACACATTCAATTTATAATAATTAGATATTTTGTTTTGTGTTCCATCTCACAATGTATTTGTGTTTTATAAAATGTTAAGAGTTGCATGACTACAGCTGTTCTATTAGTAAGCCAAAGTGTATAAGGCTGAAGTGCTAATAAAGGTTGTTATTGTCATAAAGAGTTATATAAAGTTCATCTAAAAAATTGTATTTCAACCTGATTATTGTTGTTGTTTTTTGATACTGAATTATGTGAGTTATCATCAATATTATTTTTAGTGTTATCATTGTTGAAATATATCAACTGCAAAAAACAAAGACATCAGTGATCAGAATGTTAACTCCTGTACACTATTTTTTCTAGTTATGCGGCTTCCAAATGCAAATTTTACATGAAACTTGTAACCTAAAAAGTATGTGTCCTATTCACTTAATAATTAGAATATATCATCTGCCTGAACAAAGCCGTCTGTGACAACAAGAATGATTTCTCCTGTTTGACAACTTTTGGATTCGCCGGTTCCAAATGCAACTTTAGGCAACACATGTTTACCCTGGAACACCGAATTCTAGTTTTAGTTATAGTAATTATTATTACTATTGCTACTGTTGTCGTTATTATTATCATTTTTATTATAACTAAGTTTGTTGTTAATATTTTCATGTTTATATGATAAAAATGTGCATTCCCTCATGTATACTGATTTAGATGTAAATAAATATTTATTCTGTTCAATTTTGTTTTGTACTACCTTATTCCAACCATGGGTAAACCAAACTGCAACCACATAACCATAATTCAACCTAATATCAACGTTGATTTAACTGTCGATTCAACGATGATGACAACGTTGATACAACGTTGAAATTTCAACGTCATTTCAACTTTCAAAAACAATAGTTGTTTCAACCAAATTTCAACGTTGAAAAATGACCAAATTTCAACGTTGTATCAACGTTGAATTGCCCACTGGGAATTGATCACATGTTAAAGGAGTCGGCGCTAAACCGACTCCTAAAACACAAACATTCATATTCTTGTGGTCGCATGTATGTAACTACAATAAGCATTGTCATTTGTGATTTTTAATGATTTTATTTACATATTATGTTTTGTTGTTTTTCATATTTGCTTGCTAGATAATATATGGTGTTTTTGTTTCCTTTAAAAATATCGGAAGGCAGATTAGATATTTGTTTATTGTAGGGTTTTGTTTTTATGTTTATTAATTGATTGTATTTGTGGCACTTTATTGGTCAAACAGATAAATGATTTGTTCAATATCACTTACAAATTTAAGAGATTTAACATCTAAATCAATTTATACCCGCCAGTGTAATGTTACTAATGTTACTCAAGCTGATTGTTTTCTTAGTGTATCCTGGTATCATGTATTTTGACGCAATTACGCTTTCAAACCTGAGATTTTCATTTTGAATTCTACATTAGTATTATAAACATAAATCAATCCTTAATTGATAAAAATTGCAATGTTGGAAAATAATCAAATATGTTATTGTAGAGCAAGAAACAAACCTGGAAACCCCAAACATGCTACTTTTGGTCTTCTACCATTTTTGACGAATGTAATGTAACAACATTTCTTACTGGTTAAAAATTAGTCTACGCACTGTCTTGCATCTGCAACAACAAAAGAAAGTGAGCATTTTTATTTATGACATCTAGTATTTTTTCACAACTCTTGTAAGGTAATATAATGGGAATTGGAACTTCATTTAAGATTCTGCATTTACATTGCTTTAAGTGTTAAAAGACAACACTTAGATGACTGGAGGTATATTTCCTTTTTGCTCAAGACTAACCGCATATCCCACAGTCACGTTCTTTGCAGTCTTAATATTTTGATATCAAAGGGTAAAAAAGGATGATGATAATAACTGCTAAATGGTGGTTAAAATGTTGGGTCACAATGCTACATGTAAGGGATTTACAATGTTGAAAAATTTCAGCACAACATATAATGCACACATGCCAGTCCCGTGTCTTTGATGCTGTATTTGTCATTTGTTGCAGACAACAAGAAATGTGTCTTAAATTGTGTAAAACATATCAAAACTAAGGATTTAATCAACAAGATAAAAAAAATAGGTAACTAAATTAAATGTTATTTTTACTATCAATAACAGTTTGGTCTTCATTTGGCTTTTTTTGCTTTTCATACATTTATATTATTATAACAGCGAATGTACCCGATCCCGGAATAGTATGGCAATACCGAAAATAATTTCCTTCCAATTTTATTATAGCATCGCAAAATGGAAAACGCGTCTGGCGAAAAACGTAAAACAATCCATTGGAAAAGACTCCGCTTTGGAATCATTTCGGCCTTATAAAGTCCAAATCCACTCAAGCTATATTATAATAATTATAAGAAAACGTAGCCGGTTGTTTTACGTGTAAAATGACGGTCAAGTGCCCGGTTGGAACTAAATATTCAACAACTCTTTTGCGAAGACCAATCCAATACTGTTGTCTGCAAAAAGGTGAAAAGTGGGAAGGAAACTGTTTCTCTTGAACGAAAGCGGGAAGTTCAGCCAACTTTGGGTCAAATAATCTTAAGGCAAATAAAATCTTGTCATTTTAACTCCAATTTGTTTTGAAAATAATTGTTCTACAATACTCACGCATTGCTTATTACGTTTCATGAACCAATGGTTAACATCGAATGCATGACTTGTGTAAGATCCCAACAATATATAGTGATACGGCAGGACCGCGATACCCATCCGTTGTAAAAATGTTCAAGAAAAGTATTTTTTCATTAAATGTTAGAAATTATACCGCAAAAGACAGGAATATAATAATGGTCCAAGAAAATCCATGTAGTCATTAAGTGCGAACAGTGTTTCCTAACCGCGAGAGATGCAAATGAGGATGAATAATTATGTGCATGCATGTTCAACGAATATACTTAATGATAGAATCGCCGACAAGTAAGACCAAATTTTTCAACAAGGAATGCGGAGTATTTCAAAAAACCAAAGTACTTTGACTGCAGGTTAATATCTAGTAGCTGTTGTAGGCTAGCACATCATGAGAAGGCTTTAAACCGGTCCCACCCCATTGACCGCGCTTGCATTTCCAAATGCGTTGTTAACTTTTAATTTCGGTTTTTAAAAACCCATTTGAAAAAAAAAACTATTTCAGTAGCGATGAGTTATGAATTGAAGAACAAGATAAGATACTGATTAAAACAGTTTACATTCGGCGATATAGTGGTGAACATAGTGTGAATGTTGTCCTAATTGTATAAATAAGGCAAGACATATCTCACCATTGTACGCTTAATCGCTTCGGGAAACAATCATGTGACACACCGTACTCCGAAGTAATGTCAATCTCATTACGTTCACGTAGATTATAATATCATCTCATCACTTTAAGCTTTTGTATTTTATATTTGACTAGGATATGGTATTAATTGTCTTTTGAAGTAAATAAAAAATATCAGTTTCCCAATTCACGTGTTTTTATTGAATGCTAATTTCATTTATTTTGTAGATCTACATTATTCACGTTCAAAACATCATAATGAATTCATTATCAGTTGAATACAAAGACGGATATCTTTTGAGTGTTGAGATTTCAGAACACGATCACATTTTGAAAACATCGCTATCATTTCTACTGAAATTTCATAAATGACACAATATCCCTCTTGTTACTAGCATAATTCTTTATTTGACCTCACAATAAGTATTATTTTGTAAGAAATTAGGGAGAAGCATTATCAATACTACCAAATAGACGTAGGGGTCAACTGAAAGCGGTCACTACTAACACGTGGATACTTTCTGAATTTCATATTATAACTTTTAAAAAATTGTCAAATTGTAGGACCGGATTTAAATTTCTCGATACTACAAATTTCGCAAACCCCTCCCATAGAAGTAATAGCTTCAACTGGACTCTATCTACATGGTTAAGTTGGCATGCCTATAAGATTCCGATTAAGAAATACAATACCAAACCGAGGCATTGGACAAACATTTATACCCGGCTGAGTGAAAATGAGTTTATATCAACGTGTTTTTGAAATTCGGTGATCCGGGCAAACCTTTTTACTACGACATTTGGTAGGAAGAAAAACACGTTTGTAAATTCTGGATATGCTGTATATTTGAACGCAGAAACCAAATATGTAGACAGAGAAGTACAGTTTGAAAGCAACCGAACACTATAAATATCAGAATGTTACAGACTCGGTTTGATTGAGCCTGTTCATGAACAGTAACGGAAATGCATATCGCCTCGATATCCATATTTCGATATGAGTTATATATTTAATGGGGGCAGATATACAAATTGTAATTGGGCATAATTTTATGAATTTTCATTCTAAATTTTTGAAGTTTTCTTCCGGTGGGGAAACTGTCTTTATGCAGACGGACATGTGATAATACAAACGATGAAATGCCCATTGATTTTTTCAAATACACCCAACAGTTATTTGTTTTAGTTGTTAAGTTGTTAACTGTTTATTATACATGAAATGGAACCTTGAAAGACGCCAGACAAGACATATACGCCAATATTGCATGCTCGGATTGATTGAGACCGTTCATGGGCAGTAATGGAAATGCATATTTCTGCGCACGCCGCATATAGCCCCGGGCTGAGCGCACGACGGTGGCAGGAGTTTAAGAGTTTATGAAGTTTTATAAGGAAATCTTTTCTTAAAAGAACCTAGAAGCTCGATTTGTTTCTTTTATCCCTGTCATCGTGTTCTTGCTGATTTGACTCCGGGCGCTCTGGTCTTGGTAAGATCATTGAGTACCCGCCCTTTTGCTTTTCAATGCTATTAGCTTCGTAGTTTTTATATGTGCGAGCTTTTGCATGCAACATTGTTAAGATGATGGGTGGGTTGGAGTTATTTCACTAAGACAACTTGTGTTTGTTTTGTGATATGAGAACCTGCTTGGGAAAGTGTGAGGTTGGTGCACCCTAGAACTAGGTTTAAACCCCGCAGATGCAATTTGTTTTGCCACTGACCGTTCCAAGGCGGTATCCCAAAAGATTCTCTTTTTCGTTAATTGTTTGTGGCGTCTTATTTGAATTGACATGATCTCTCTCTCCTCTCTCTTTCTCTCTCTCTCTCTCTCTCTCTCTCTCTCTCTCTCTCTTCCTTGCTTCTTTTTCGCTGCCTGGGGAGGCTATGTGTTTTGTGAGTGTGGCGATTCCTAATATGCATATTTCACTTTTTCAGTAGTTTCTATAGTAAGCAGTAAAAATGGTCTGCCCTAATCGAAAAAAACAATAGAAAATAAAGAAAATAATTTTGGAAGCGGATATGAAAATCTTAACACTGTATATAAAAGTAAACGCGAAAAGCAAAATTTAAAAAAAGAGGGCCATGATGGCCCTGAATCGCTCACCTGAGTACGAAACTCAATTTATTAACCAGAAACTGAATTTTTAGTTTTAGCAACAGTGACCTTGACCTTGATCACAGACATGTGGGTAGCAATCCCAATTTGTCTCTTGTTATAAGCTACTAATATACCAAGTTTGGAGTCAATATGCCAAAGCAAACTCAAGTTATTAAGTGGAAACTGAATTTCTATTTTTAGCAACAGTGACCTTAACCTTGATCAGAGACACCTGGGTAGCAATCCCAAGCTGCCTCTTGATATAAGCTACTCATACACCAAGTGTGGAGTCAAAAAACCAAAGCAAACTCAAGTTATCAAGTGGAAACTGAATTTCTATTTTTAGCAACGGTGACCTTGACCTTGATCACAGACACCTGGGTAGCAACCACAAGCTGCCTCTACCTCTAGATAAAAGCTATCCATATACCAAGTTTGGAGTCAATAGGCCAAAGCAATCTCAAGTAATTAAGTAGAAACTGAATTTCTATTTTTAGTAACAGTGACCTTGACCTGAACCACAGACACCTGGGTAGCAACCCCAAGCTGCCTCTAGATATAAGCTATCCATATACCGAGTTTGGAGTCAATAGGCCAAAGCAAACTCCAGTTATTAAGCAGAAACTGAATTTCTATTTTTAGTAACAGTGACCTTAACCTTGATCACAGACACCTGGGTAGCCCCAAGCTGCCTTTTGATATAAGCTACTCATACATCAAGTTTGGAGTCAATATGCCAAAGCAAACTTACGTTATTAAGCAGAAACTGAATTTCTATTTTTAGCAACAGTGACCTTGACCTTGATCACAGACACCTGGGTAGCAACCTCAAGCTTCCTTTTGATATAAGCTACCCATACACCAAGTTTGGTGTCAATAGGCCTAAGCAAACTCAAGTTTTTGAGCAAAGACTGAATTTCTATTTTTAGCAACAGTCACCTTGACCTTGATCACAGAAACCTGGGTAGCAACTCCAAGCTGCCTTTTGATATAAGCTACCCATACACCAAGTTTAGAGTCGCTAGGCCTAAGCATACTCAAGTAATTGAGCAAAAACTGAATTTTTTTTTTTTATCAACAGTGACCTTGACCATGACCACAGACATATAGGTAGCAAGCCCAAGCTGCGTTTTGATATAAGCTACTCAAACACCAAGTTTGGAGTCAATAACCTTTAGCAAACTCAAGTTATTGAGCAAAGACTGAATTTCTATTTTTTAGCAGCAGTGACCTTGATCTTGACCCTGTGGTCATGATTTGAACAACTTTTGTAGACATCAGTGCCAGGATGCTTCAGGACAAATTTGGTTAAAATCCATCAAGTGGTTTCAGAGAAGATGTTGTTTAAAGGAAATTGTTGACGGACGACGGACGATGGACGCCAGACGCCGGACGACGGACGCCGGACAAAGACGGGTCACACTAGCTCACCATGAGCCTATGGCTCAGGTGAGCTTAAAAACAGGAAGTATGTCCTATGTGTGCTTTAACAGTGCCCAAATTTATTCTGTCTAAGATATTGAAACCACCCGAAATATTAAACAAAATTTGTTGTATATTTTCTATTAACATACCTAAATATCGTGCTTAACGACATTTTAAGGACGAAACTGATGACATGATTGATCATCTTCAAGTTATTGGTGTGTTGAAATTGATTCATCGAGTCAACTAGATATTTGTTTGTTCATTTGGGAACTAGCGTAGACATTTGTGGACTAGTGTCAACCTAGAACCGGCTTTAAACTTTAAGTCCAAAGTGTTATGCAGGAACGCCTTGGATTCTCATTTTGTTCATATATTTAGCTTTCTTTTTACACTTTTTGTGTTGTTTTTCTTTTCACTTTTTACTTTATTCATGGATACATTGTAGTTACATTTTGGTATAGAAAATTGTTTCCGCATAAATTATCATGGCACGCGAGGGCGATTATGCACTTCGAGCGTTATTGCCTTACGAAAAAAGCTTCTAAATTAACTTCCAACAAAGTAAAGTTGAAGTTCCTGTATGTCTCTGGGCTTCCAACATAACATCTATATCTTACTGATATAAAATATCATCTATAAAGCAAATTTAATTGTTATTGAAACTGAACAAAAATGGCCAATTCGCAGGTATAGACTAGGTGACACAATACATCATCAACTTAAAAGGAATCGTAAAAAGACGTTTTTCTGTCAATACAAGAAATTTGAATTAGAATGTATGTCGAAGAATATTTTTTATACAGAATAAGATATCTTGACTGTGGTTTTTGGTTGCTCAATTTAAGAATAATTGCCAAAGAGACATTTAAACGTGAGATAATTTGCCAATTTGGATAATCATTCTCGGGATATGCAGAGTCAAGCGAAATAAATTTGCCACTGACCGTTCTCAGGGGATGACCCCTTAATTTGTTCACATAAATCAATTGATAAGAATATTCTAATAAGACGTTTGTTATGCGGTTATTCTCAAACAAAATTTTGTCTTGAAATTTCCCTAAATACAAGCCACATCGTTAATTTGTATGTTGTAAACCCATTTAATTTCAATGTTTCATCAAACGGCATTATGTTTTCATTCAGACTTTTTTACATGTACCTGATAAAAATAATATTGTAACATGTATGTTATAGATAACCCCAAATAATAAATTGTAAAAAAGAAAACAACACATGGATTTGTTGTAAAAATTTATACGACGCGTTTCGACATATAAGTCTTCGTCAGGTATAATAAACAAAATACGTAACGTCCGTTGCACGTAAATAAAACCGCGCAAAGTAGCGTTAAATGCACAATGTTTTATTTAGCGTAAATAACGACGTTACGCGCAAAACAGACATTTTACATGTGCACAATATAAATAACAAACATGAAATCTTATTTGATGTTAAAATAATACAACATCATGACTTAAAAGGACATGGATCATAAGATACAAAATGTTTCAATGGTGTAAGAATATTTTTGTTGAAATTGAAACAAACAATACCCATTTTGTCATGATATAACATAATAGTTTATATAAGTTATTTCATGCTTTACAGTGAATTATAGAATTATAGAATTTTCTCGGTGAAATAAAAGTGGTACCACACTATTTTCCAATTGTGGAATATCACTTTAGGTTTCACTATTTTTGCATACAGGTACCAAAAAAAACAACAACAAAACAATCACATAAAATTCCGAACGATAACGCTTAGAAAACGGGCATAAGTATGGATATATATGAAATAAAGACGTAAAGTCTTAAACAAAAAACATTTCATGCACGGTTTACGCAAAATGTTCACTGAAAACATACAATAAAAAGAAAAATAAAGTTTGCTTCCACCATTGAAAAAATAGAAACATATTACACCCACAAACCCCGAAACTATGCACCCTCGCAAGTGGCTTAGTCACTTGTGAAAATACGAATCACGGAGCCAACCCGGCGAAACACATCAATATCACACACTGGTAAAAACAAACAACCTTTATAACATTTCAAATTACACTTTATATAAACTATTAGTATTTAAACCTTTGGGATATAATGTCTCTAGTTTATGAATCCAAAAAGTTTCACGAAGTAATCTTTCCATGTTATCACTAATAATTTCGATTGGTAAGAAACTAAAATCGTCAAAGCAATGATTTTCATCATTGAAATGTACAGCTATGCTAGTAGCAAAAGAAGGATCTGTGAAATTTTTTATGTCAAATTTGTGACTATTCATTCTTTGTGAAACTTTTTGCCGTGTCTGGCCAACATATTGTTTTGCGCATTTTTTACATGTTATAAGATATATTACATCTTTAGTACTACAATCAGCATTACACTTAAGTTTAAACCTATTCGAGTTTACCGAACTTTTAAATTCGTCCGTAATAACAATTTTAGAACAATGAGAACAACGAGGTCTGTTACACTTTTAAGATGTGTATGGCAGAGGTGAATCTAATCTAGACTTAACTAAAAAATCTTTGAGATTCTTAGGTCTTTTATAAGCCATTATAGGATTGAAACTATGCACATATTTTACCGATGTCTTTGGTGAAAGTTTTAGTAAGTCCCAATATTTGTGTAAAATTTGTCCAATATTAGGCAAAGATGTATTATACTCAACAACAAAAGGAATAACATTCTTTTTTTCTTTCACGGTATTGCATAATAAAGCATCATCTTGTGTCATATTTTTTATTTCACTAATAGCGTTATTTATGGAAACGCATAGGGTCCCCCCTGGTAATCTAGATCGCGATAATTATTTTAACGTCAAAATTTTCTTATTTTTAAACAGTTCCGAGATTTTTTTTACCGTTTATCTGCAATATTGTATTGGTTAATGACAGATATTTAACAAGAGAACATGGATATGTTTGGCGTTATTTTGTATTTTAAGCAATATTTTTCGCGCCAAACTTCTTTCGATATAACGTTATCATGAACGTGCTCTCTGAAAGTGGTGAAATGGCGGCTAACATTATTATGTTGAAGGTTTGGACAGCCAATAGAGAATTAAAAATCATGGAGAATACCCAAAATCCTCAATTCAGAATACACAGCCTTCCCATAGAGTAAAAAATATAGTAAAAACTAGCATAGGTTTACATGCATTATAACCAATTTCAAACAGGACACCACAAAGAAGGAAAATCAGAACCTGGGGTTACACCGCTTTCATGGTTTAGCCAGGTATTAGTGTGACCAACCTTATTTTCTCGTGTGAACAAGTACAAGTTGTCTTTATAAATTATCTCCACCAACATATCAGCTTGACAATGGTAAATTCTAAAGCACACATAATATGAGAAGGTAATAGCGTTGTCAATTATGACCCCTCGAGACTGGAGCAACTGGGGGAGGCTGTGCATTCTGAAATACGCACAGTACACCAACGTTTCGATCACTATAAGTTAACACAGGTATTGTTGTGGGAGCCTTGTGAAGATCCCCCACGAGGATTCAATAGCAATAATTATTATATACACATGGAAGTTTAAGGTTCCAGTTAGACTGGAACTTTCAGCACTGATGGGGGCAAGTGATGAACAGTCAACATAATGTTGACCACGAGACAGAAGCAGATATATACAGCCCTCAGTTGTTCTTCCCAGAAAAAGCATTTGGTTTGCTCATTAAAAACAAACAAAAACATTATGAATTGTAACTGAGCATTTACTTAGACATTGTTAATACTAGTACCATTAAAAGTTGTTACAAACCAAAGAAAAAAAAGTAAAAACACTTTGGCATGTCTTTACCCTTAACCTTTTGTAAGGATACATGGTGAAACAAAATAACCTACTTTCCAATAATAATTAATGTTATTAAAATTTTCACGTTATACATGATAAAAAGTCATCTTTCGCAGAAATATTGGTATGGTTTAAATCATTTCGCAAATAACAGGAAAATTATCAGTTCTGTCTGCACAACTATTTCATGTGATACAAAGATATTTAGGCTATTCAAGTGAAAAATATCTCTCTTTGCATGATAATAAGATGTTATGATGCGTAAAAAATATCGCGCTCTAAATTAACAGGGGGGGGGGGGCCCTATGCGTTTCCATAACAAAGTTTAGATTATTCGCATATTTTCATAAAATTAGACCTGAATAGAAAGAATGAAATCTATTCGAATTTTCATCAAAATTAATCAAAAGTGAGTTTTTGTTGTGCAGTGTAAAGAAATAAGTTTTTATTTTCAACAAAAGCCTTGATAAATAGGTCTCACTCGTGAAAACCTAAAACGTACATTAATGAAAATGTGGATATTGTTTTGAGCTGTCTTTACATACGAAATGAAAAATATTAAATAATCAACTCATAACTTGCGTTTACTATTAATACGCTGAAAAAAGATGACATTTGGCAATATCTTACCTATACCTAAATAAAGTTAGCTGAAGTCATATTAAAACACCGTAAATAAAGTGATATCACATGTTTAAAAAATTCACTGAACGTTTACGCTTGTAATACAATGATGATAAAGAATATTAATTTTATAATTTTATAATTAATTTTATATTTTTATATCCACAACTGGGACATAAAAAGGTAAGTGAAAGACCTCTCCGCTAAAATGCA
The DNA here is from genome assembly GCA_038501625.1 of Corbicula japonica. NCBI lineage: Eukaryota > Metazoa > Mollusca > Bivalvia > Venerida > Cyrenidae > Corbicula > Corbicula japonica. The sequence goes on from JAZAYU010000032.1 coordinate 4,066,482, forward strand.
ACATTGTTACAAAAATTAACCAATTTTATCAAACTGTTTGCAAAAATATAAATATTTAACACAAGTCAATTTTCATTCAATACTGTGCAATTGTATATGAAAAGCAGGCACACGATAACCATATTTTATTGAATTACTGTTTTTTGCTTTTCATTAGTGAGGCAAAGAAATTACGATGTCGCAAAAAGAACTTACCACAAATGTTCTCTTTGGTGAGAGGGAGTGTCGCGTGTATGAACCATGACCATACTTTTAAAGGTCAATGTCACAGAAAAGACTTTCAAAGTCAAAATTTTAACAAGAATCCTTTTTTCCTGACCATTTTCAGTCATTTATACGGGAATTTTAGATTGCCTTGTCACAAATGTTCTTCTTGGTGAGACGGAGTGAACCATGACCCTACCATGACCCTTCCTTCAAAGGTCATGGTCACATATAGATTTCAGTTCAGAGATAATATTGACAAGCAGAATCAATATATCACCCTTATATTGATTGGTGATCAAGCTAAACATGGAATGGTAGAATGTCAGATCATTGTAACAGGATTCCTCCCCTGAAATTGTTATATAGACACAAGTAATATATGAAGGGTGTGAATAAAATCTTAATGTGGGTACTGGAATTGTAGTTGGGATGAAGATCTATATAATGACAAGAAGTTGGTAGGCTTAGTAAAAAATTCTCCCAGAGTGGGGAGGGTAGGGTGTGGTTACCTGACTGACAAAAATATTCTTCAGGTTTGGGGCAGGTGGTGGTTCCCACGTCTACCCTGCCCTGCCCATGCCCTCCATCTCCACGTTTTTCTTTTCCATTTTTTAATAATTTTTACACTTAAACTGACAAAAGTTTCTTTAGGGGTGGGATGAAAGGTACATTTCCCTAACAAACAAAGTACAGTTTTTTTAATTCCTAGAGTAAAATCGGTAGCCATTTCGTTAGGGTTAGGTGGTTCTCGGTGGTGGGTGGGTAGTGGACCCCACTCCCTCAGAAAACTTAGTGAATCAAATCTTAAAGCGCGGAAAGGGGTTTTAGGGGCATCTGTGTAATGATAACAAGTATTGATGCGCGAGATTCAAAACTCTCTATTGGCTGTTCAAACTTTCAAAATAATAGAGCTAGCCGCCATTTCACAACTTTCATAGAGCATTTTCATGATGACGTAATATTGAAAGAGGTTTTGCGCGAAAAATATTGCGTAAAACACAAGATTACGCCAACCATATCCATTTTCTCTTGTTAAATAACATATTACAGATAAACGGTAAAATATATCGCGAACTGTTTAAAAATAAGGCTTTTTGACGTTATAACAATTATCGCGATCTAGATTATCAGGGGGGACCCTATGCGTTTCCATAGTTATTAACTACAAAATCAGGGTAATTTCTTTCCTTAAAAAAGAGCCGTAATTTTTCAAGTGACTTATCAAACGTTTCATTGTCAGATATGATCCTCCTATACCGTCTAGCCTGGCTAAGTGGTATTCCATTTTTACATGACACAGGATGGCATGATGAATACTCAACAAACTGATGAATGTTAGTATTCTTTACATGTACATCTGTAACAATTTGATTTAAATCATTTTTTATAACATCAACATCTAAAAACGAAACATTAGTTTTGGAAATAGTATAAGTGAATTTTATATTATTGTGACAATTATTCAAGCGATCTATAAAGTCATGCAGATTCTCCAAAGAATGATTCCATATTACAAAAATATCATCTAAGAATCTAAGCCAAAGAGCCGGTTTTAAGACACATTTTTCCAAAAAGATGTGTTCAAGCTTACCCATGAAAAGAGAAGCATAGCTAGGTGCCATAGCACTTCCCATAGCAGTTCCCATTTTTTGGAGATAATGTTCACCGTTAAATTGAAAGTGGTTATTTTCTAAAACAACTTTTATTAGATCACATATGCTGTCAACAGATAAATTATCCGGTCTATTATTCTCCAAAAAATATTTACAAGCATTAATGCCATCTTCGTGAGGTATATTTGTATACAGAGAAGAAACATCTAAGGTAACTAGATAACTGTTATTATTAATATTGCATTCTTTTAAATTAGACAAAAAATCAGTACTGTCCCTTAAATATGAGGGTAAGGATTGCATATACGGCTTTAATAAGAAATCCAAGTATTTTGAAATATTGTCAGTATAAGAATTGTAAGCTGATACTATTGGTCGTCCGGGATAACCCAGTGGTAATTTTTTGTCAAAACATTTGTGAATTTTTGGGAGAATATAAAAGGTAGGAATCCTTACATTTTCTGGAAATATATCAAACTTGTCTTCGATAGACTCATCCAACCTGGAGATGTTGTCTATACAGTCGCTGATATGCTTGCGAACTGATTCAGAAATATCATGATCAAGCTTAACGTTATAGTTTTTATCACATAAATGTCGATTCACCTCTTCAATATAGTCAGTTTTATTCATTAAAACAATAGTTGCTGATTTATCAGCCTTTTTAATTACAATAGAACTGTCTTTTGCAAGAGCATTTAAACTATGCAATTCTTCTTTAGAAATATTGTTATAATGTTTTTTTAGGGTTTGAAGAGTTAAGTATTTCCTGATTTATTGCCTCTAAATAAAAATCTAGATAAATATCACGCCCGTGTTTTGGTGTAAATATAGAAGACTTTTTATTAAAGAATTTCTTATCAGAAATACCTTCATTTGTTGCGGGTTCATCTATATTTGAAGAATCTTGTTCAGCAAAAAATTCTTTAAGGCGCATTCTTCTTGAAAAATTAAAAGCTTCTTGAGCAAGTTTCACTTTATCATGGCTTTTTAATTTTGGGCAAAAAGACAAACCTTTACCAAGAAGAATGTAATCAGAATCAGAAAGTTTTCTATGCGATAAATTCAATACTGTCTTCTTCCCCCTCTGTATTTGTTGTGTCCTTTTCTTAGAGTTTCTCCATGCATTTCGGTTCGCCATTCTGACGAACCGCCTGTTCCGCCTTCCGCCATTGCTTGAAGAATTGTTGTTAGTTTCTTCACCGCCTGCTGCAGTTCGATATAATGGAAGTTCGCCCCTGTCTGCACGGACTCTGCATAGGTTTTCTTCGTGCCTGGATTTATACATAGGTTTTTTTCGTAAAAAAAAAATAGATAACCCCAGGCATACAAAAATTCCGGCAGTGCCTAACCAACAATGCAAGAGACAGACAAGTACTTACCATCCCTATACCCAAACAGGATAGTTCAAGTATGCCTATATACGGTCACCGACAATGATTGACATTCAGCATGGTTAACAATAAATCAGTCCTATTTAATATACTACTCAAAATATGATCAGAGCCACTTTTACAGTCAGAAAGTTTTCCCGCTTAGATAATTTTACACCCATGTGTTAATTCAAATTCTCAACTCAAATGACTAATCCATCGGTTTTATCAAGTAAACAAAACAAACAAAACTTAATGTTTCATTAACTGTCCAAAATTTTAACCTGCATAATTAAAATTAATGCCTACAAAATAGGTCGTCAAAATTGAGAGAAGTAGAGCTATATATAAAAATGCCGGATCAACTTGAATTCTATCCCTTTGGCAGCCATCGAAGAGTCCTTTGTAATCTTTCTAGATCTCTTCACAAAGCCCGCATTCACCAAAATATTCACTTTGTTTTCTTGGCCATATCTTTCTAGTTAGTCACTGCTTGTTTTTAAGATCAAGAGTAACATTATGTTATATTTTCATTTCTTACTGGAAGTATTAGTTTATCGTTAAGATAGTTTTCTGATTTTCAATTAACTTAAACTAGTTTTGTCGATTAAATAAATTATTGTATGTACATCCGTTCAATATTTAAACCATGATAACAATGACATCTCGATAATGCCGCAATTTAAAGTGACGTTTAAGTCATGTTTACATTTCCGATAATATGTAACAAGATTTAACTTTATTTATTTAACAGTTGTCTACCTTGGTGTTCTCCTAATCGATACAAAATAACTTCCTTGATTGATTCACAGAACTGAATGTTTCGAAAATCAAAGATTTATTAAATTCGGAAATGTAGTTAAATTGACAGCAACTGCAGAGATTCTTAAGGTACTATTTTATCATTACTTTCGTAAACACAACTGTTCTGCCTTTAAAATTTATTTAAAATCTATATATTTTTAAACCGAAAGTACTTTTAAAATATAGCATGTAGCATAACAATGGTAAATATACAACTTGGTTACTTGTTTGGTGTAGAAGGATTGGCTAAATTACGATTGTTCTAATTTATTTAGATCATTTACTAAATGAGCAACCATTATTCAATGTAAAATAATTTATTTTCGAACAAATGATAATATATGTAACAAGAAATATCTTTAAAAAAGATAAACGGCGTTGATGGAAAAGATTTATATATACATGTATATAAGAAAGAAAGAAATACAGAGAAGCGAAGCAGACACAGTTTAGTTAGTTTATTTTACTTATTATAGCTGTTGACGAACCTTCCCTGTCTTCTTAGTATGACCAAGAGATTAAGTGACCAACCCATGACAACTTATAAATTCATTTCAAGTGTCTTTGAAAAAAATGTTGAAGCTGTTGTAACAATTTCATACAGTGATAACAAAGAAGCAATGTATTACATTAAGTTAAAAGTAGCATTTGCTGCTGGGCGTAGCTTATTATATGATGGAACGTGCGAAAACTAACAACTACATGTAATGAATTACATTAAATCTTAAATCAAATATTGTGTTTTAATAGCCATTTTGTTCTATTATTAATGTTATCAAAATATTTAAAATTATTTTGAAGTATTTTTTAATCTAACACGAGTTCACACAATAATGCGTGTCTGAATTTGTTTGTATATGTTTATTTGCTTATTATTTTGGTCGAACATTTAATTGTGAACACATAAAGTTCGTTTCCTATTAAAAAAGTTTTAAACAGGCGTGTCATTCATAGACAGAGGATAAAGATTTTAAATCATGATTTGAACTTAACTGGTAAGTTGATGATAAAGTCCATACATGATCGCTATTGGAAGTTTATTTATTAATGTTTATCTTTTATTTACCCAAACATTGACTGCCTCACACGATTTCAATTTCATTTAGGAATAGTGTTTGCATAATATAGACCCCTTACGATATATTAGAAGACTTGTTCAAATAGATATACTCGTATAGATATAAATCACAATACTGTTACTATGCAACCTTTTACCTTTTTTACAATCGCGCATTTAAAAAATCTCCTGAATTGGTAGTTATAGCCTTATATCGGAATACTATACTTCTTTCTCCCTCTAAATAATATGAGTTTTATTTACAATATTATATTGGTCAAAATAATATTAATATTAAATCGAAATCACAAAATTTATTAACATTCTAATAATTTAAAAGGAAACAAGAGTGCCAAACTGATACAAAACACGCCCTTTAAAATGCTGATCATCAAAGTTGCGTAACGATCCGATGAAAATTGTTCGACTTGGAGAGCAGATACTGCTAATTCAGTTTTTGGACAATTCAAGGGCCATAATTCAGTAGTGCCTGGGGGATTTCGCTGGTTATAGAACTTGGTCGAGATATTATGCCCACCAACAAATTCACCAAGTTTGATAATGACCGGATGAAAACTCTTTGACTTAGAGAGCGGAAACAGTAATTTTGGACAATTCAAGGGCCATAATTCAGGAGTGCCTGGGGGATTTGGCTGGTTATAGAACTTGGTCGAGATATTATGCCCACCAACATATTCACCAAGTTTGATAAAGATCGGATGAAAACTCTTTGACTTAGAGAGCGGAAACCCAAATTTTGGATAATTAAAGGGCCATAATTCAGGAGTGCCTGGGAGGATTTGGCTGGTTATCGAACTTGGCCGAGATATTATGCCCACCAACATCTTCACTAAGTTTGATAAAGATCGGATAAAAACTCTTTTACTTGGAGAACGGAAACCCAAATTTTGGACAATTAAAGGGCCATAATTCAGGAGTGCCTGGGGGGATTTGGCTGGTTATTGAACTTGGCCGAGATATTATGCCCACCAACATATTCACCAATTTAGATAAAGATCGCATGAAAACTCTTTGACTAAGAGAGCGGAAACGCTCTGGACGCCGCCCGCCCGCCCGCCCGCCCACCCGCCCGCCCGCCCGCCGCAGGTGTTCCCATAATACCTGCTCCCTTTTTTCAAAAGGGCGTATAAAAAGCAATTTGTCTAATCATTCGAACTATCAGATTTTATAATTACAGTTTGGGAACATGCTTTATTACTAAATGCTAAGAAAAAGGTGTATAATGGAATCTTTTGTCGGCATTTTTGTTATACTCTACAATTCTTCATTGAAAAATCTAACACACTTTTAATTCTAATAATCTTTCTAACGCGTTTATAGAAATTGTGGAAATTTCTTTTTTAGACATATATATTTATTTTACTGCAAAGACATTTCTGAAATTTCGGGAAACTCCATGTAATTAATCCAGTCACCTTACTTGTTAGGCGATATAAATTATTGTTTATTAAAAAGCCCTGAATTGTAAGGTTAGTTCAAAGTTCAGAGAAACAGTCACGAGAGTTTGAGATCTGGGCCGAAGGTTAAAAATCAAAATCAGGAGACGAGTCTCAAATCTGAAGCATCTGACTGGTCACCATTACAGCCAATCAGATGCTTCAGATTTGAGACTGGTCTTCAAACTCAGGTTTTTGATCTTGGGCCCAGGTTGCTGTATGACGAGGACAAAGACAATATTTGGTTTATGATTGATTGTAAAAACAAAAATTACGTATACTTTGCTTGGATTTCACTGTACGTCTGTATTTATAAACTAATTTCCTAATTTCCTAATTAATAGTAAAGTCGTGTACACATATTTGTAATAAATGATATCTATCTCGGATGCCACGTTTGGGTGAGTGATACAAGGCATACAATTTACAATCATTCAATTTATGAAGTGTATTTATAATTTAGTTTATCTGACATTATTCGGATTTCAGGATGGCATCGAAGCGTACACAAACAGGGCAGCGGTCGGTCAAAAGCCCGACACCTTCCGTTGGAAGCTCAATATTAAGGGTAATTGTTAATGATTCTTTTTTAAAGCAGCTTCATTACTCGATTTGTTATGTGTCTACGGAAAGTATGTACATATCTTTGCATTGAATCAGTGTTGTTATAAACTGAGGTCGTTAAAAACAATACTTATCCTTGTTAATAGTGCTTCTAAAACTAAGGGTGCTTTCAATTTCCCATATAAGATTTTGATATTGTCCAATCACCCTGAAGAATATACCTTTTTTCAATTGTTGCCTTTAACGTTCGTTGCGATTTGCAGAATTTATATTCTTAGACTCCCTTTCAAAATTATATTCTGTCCAGTGTCTTCATTGCCGCTCATTATCGGGGGGGGGGGGGGGGGGGAGGCATATAGTCGTCATGTTGTCAGTCCGACCATCACTACGTCCTACCGTTCCGCATCTGTGTCCACTCCATAACATTCATTTAATATGTTCCTGTTTTATTGCTTAAAATAAATTTTATATGCAGTTTGGCTTACTTTGTAACAAATGATTGTGTGTGAATACATGCTGACGCATAGATTATTTTAAAGTCCGTCAAGTTGAATTTTGGCGCCATTTCATGCATTTTTTTCTGTCAACTTTGCACAAATTGTGCACTAATATCATAAATAAAAAGAAAATTTGTTTTTGACAGTAAAAAATAAATTTATTTAACTCGTTACGTAGGGAATTACGTATTTTCACTCGTGGCATTGCAACTCGTGGAAATACGGATTCCGGAGATCAATCAGTGAAATATATATTTCTAACTTACACTAGTAAAAACAAAAATCCATTATATATTATTTTGGAAAAGTCTTGTAAAACTAAACATTACACTCAGAAATGTTAACTTTTAAGTTTAATTTATTATACTGAGATGAAACATTTCAATATCACCTGCTCGATACACTTAATAGGCTCGGATATACTTTATATATTAAACAGAATACCTTCTGCTAGGAAAATGGGGTAGGGCTGGTCAAGTGCAATTGTATAAGATTTTCTGCTAGCTAGCGACACAATCTCTCAATATGTAGATGCCCGATACTTCGGAAGTTTTGCTATTTAAACTGAGATAAAAGTATGAGAATCTATGCATTTAATACAGTTCGTTAAGTATCGTTTAAACTTTTGTGTACATCGGTAGAAAAGTAAAGTGAAAAATTATATATTCACTTAACTTAAAACACCAATTCTAACGCACTAATTAAATTTCGAGCAATCTGATTGGTCAGATGGCGAAAATTTGCAACCGTAAATTTCCTTGTTTACTGTCGGTAATCTCACTGCACGCGCTGTCGTGTATCACTCCGCGTATTTACAAACATGGACGCTGAGGCGCAGGTTAGCCAAAATTTCGGCAATTTTACCGTTACGCTCGGTGATCTCAGCAATAATGACATGTCTTCGTCGGGGGACGAACTACTATTGCATTCGATAGAGGCATTTGAATCCAAAGAACAAGAAACTGTTCCCAATTTGGCTCGTTTTGCCACAGTCTCCGACATAGAAATTGACGTATTGGTTGGATCGAGACACGCAAAGGGAACAACAAAACAAACAGACTGGTCTGTCCGTCAATTTAAAGGTTAAATTCATATTCACGTTGTATGACTTTTTAGCTCCATTTTCACGTATCTGTTTTAATTAGAATCTACTCTGCATTAGGCATTTACACGATACCAAATCTAGCCCCGCCCCTAAGCATTTGTAGTAAACATTGCCATATATGGGCATGTCACAACTCAATGGAATGCCATTCATACCTGAAACAATGATACTGATCTTGAAACTAAAAACAACGGTTCAATTTGTTAATTTTATTCATAGTTGTGAATGTTGTACCAAGAAATAAAAGAAATTAAATGTTCTACCAAATACTAGATCTATTGCAGAAAGTAATTTCAAACAGAAAATAAATTATAAAATTACATTACATTTACTAACAACAACAGGTAAACATGTTTTTGTAAAATTAATAAAATTGCTCAACAGAACATGACGAAATGATTAAAAACATATAAATCTGATTAACTGATTAACAAATCATATTCAGAAGAAACATATTGATCAACAGATATACACAATTTATTTTTCAGCCTGGCTTTTAGCAAGAGGTCTTAACACAGAGTTTGAAATGCTTCCAAGTGAAGAATTGGATGGATATTTGAGGCGTTTCAATGCCGAGGTTAGAAGCACAGATGGCAAGATGTATGGTCGGTCCACATACAACGGAATGCGTGCAGCCCTTAATCGGTACATTCGTGCTCCTCCTTTCAATCGGAGCATTTCACTAATGGACAAGGACTTTCACATGTCCACTCAGGTATTTAAGGCAACTCTGAAGAAGCTTACCACCGATGGACTGGATGTCACAAAACACCATGGTGCCATTTCGGATGGTGACCTGAAGAAACTTCGCGCAAGTCCAGATTTTTGCAGTCAGTAACCTCACTCACTTCAAAAAAGAGTCTGGTTTGTGCTAACTCTAGCTTTCGGACGAAGAGGTTGTGAAAACATCCAACATCTGAAGAAAGATGCATATGTTTTCAAGCAAGATGACAGTGGGCGTGAGTATGTAGAAATGAAATTCAATGAAAAGCTGAAAAATCACCAGGGTGAGGAAAGAACTGATAATAGTGATAGCAAACCAAGAATGTATGCCTAAAAAATCCCAATAATTGTCCTGTTGCTGCACTTAAGCTGTATCTGTCAAAGTAAAATCCAAACAAATTTCTGTTCCAGCAGGCCAAACGAGTACTTACTTCCCCAACGAATGATATTGATGACTTCTGGTACACAACACGGCCAGTTGGAGAAAAAAACCATCGCATCATTGATGCCAAGCTTGTCAGAAGCTGCACATCTTAGCAAGCGATAGACAAACCACTGTGTTCGGGCAACTACTATTACAAAATTATCCCATGCTGGAGTCACAAACAGAGCAATCATCAGGATAACAAAACACAGAGATGAAAAGTCCCTCAAGCACTATGAAGTGGATTCTAGTGATGCACAAAAAAGAATGTTCTCTGACATTATGAATGATGAGTATGATGAAAATGAACACGCTTCACACGTAAACCCTGTCAGTTCATTCCAGCAAGCCCAGTCCATACTGAGTGACAGTCAAGTCCAGAATATCCCTCCTCGGGTTTTGAACCCGCCACAATCTGCAGGTTATCCTGCCACTGGTCCACTTGCCACTGTGTCATCCCATTCTGATGCTTCCCAACAAATGCATTTCACGTCAAACAATGTCACAAATGTCTCGAACCGGCCAAATCCACATTTCGTAAATCCATATTCTTTTAATGGATGTTCGGTTACAATCCAAAACCATTTTCATTATCATTAGTGTTATCACTTGTTAACTGTCAACACGACACCATCTTGAAAAGTTCATGCCACATTTGACATGTAATTTCACATGTAAAATCCGATTTACGCAAGCTTACAGTCTCTTGTCGAGTTATAAAAATAGTAAAATGTTGTGTTAATCTTGATTTTGTTCGATGACACTTCTTGTTTATCCATGTTTTGTCTTGATTTATAGTAAATCAACTTTAGCTGACAGGAAGTGCTGCTGAGCGTGTTCAATACACGAAGGGGGCGAAGGCCATGACCTTCGAATACACAAATTTGTTATGCGTGATTTGCATTTGTAAATCAACTGTTAAACATGTAATGTTTTCTGGAAAAAAGAAAAATCCCTGAATAAAATTGTTAACGTGCATTTGTAGTACTTTCACCGCAGAAACCTTGTTTACTAAGAACGACACTAACGACACATAAATCATTTTAACGGCTCAGGCTGCGCCTTCGCCGTTAAAAATATTTGCGACCATTAAAATCTGTGTATACCGTCGCAAACTTCAAAATTACGGCATGGTTATTCCTATAGTTAACTGTCTTTCAAAGTATCCATTAACTTAGAGCTGACTAGTGGACAGCATTATAAATTTCTTCTGTAATTTAGTAGCATTCGAATTAAATAAGATCTTTGCGAGCTTTTTTGCAGTTTCATGTTAAGAAAATCATTTTGACCACAAAAACGATTTTAGAAAATTAAATGCTTAAATCTTAGACGAGACAGATCAATATTTAATGTTTCATAACGATTATCAAGCACGATCTGTTGACCTCACACTAAGTACACTTTATGATATAAGTTGTGATTACTTACTCTTCATACGGTGCTGCTGTATACTATGGTTTTTATAGTGTTGTTTTTTTTATTTCAATACATTTCAGGAAAATAAAGATTCAGAAATGAACTTTGACAATATAAAACAGGCCGCAGACGAAGCTGGAAAGGATCTATGGCCAACTGAAAATAAAAAGTTTATAAAGTATTGTGAAGGCTTGGAGAAAGCAATGAAAGATGTAAGATTACATGTTCTGTCTTAACCCAACACCCTTTTCTATATTATGTCAGCTGATATTAAAACGTTATTATAGCTAAAAATTCATCTTGTCAGTTTCGACCCTAGTCCTAAAGCTAGATCACTAGGTTAAATCAATGTAAAATTTTTAGAAAATTATAGCGGCCATATTTTATTACTATCATCAAATCTGCTTTGAATGTTTGTCTGGTAATATCTTTAACACATTTGAAACAATTTGGAATTAAATTAAATGTCACAAATAAAAACATGGTTTACTAAGAACACTCTTCTAATCTTGTAATAATCAAGTTTTCAGAATGTTGCAAGAAAGAGTTTAAACCTGGCTAATGTTAAATAAAAAAAACTAGTTTGAAAATGGTTTACACGTAAGGCTATTCTTATCTCGTAATAATCAAGTATTCAGAATGTTGCAAGACAAGAGTTTAAACCTGGCTAATGTTAAGTCAAAAAACTAGTTTGAAAAAGAGAAAACATCGTTGTTAAACATAAAAGAGGTCATATACATAAATATATTACAATCATATTTTTTGAGAATGTTTTCCGAGATGATAACTTGACATTATGCATTTTTAATCGATAATATCTAAGAATCAACTTAATATCAGTGAGTTAGACCATATAAATATATTGTAAACAGAAAAAAGATATCTTTTTACCCATACTGTTTTTCTTAAAGCAGCTTAATTTAGTTTACAAGCGGTCAAAATGGGTCGAAATCTCAGTTAGAGGGTTAAATCAAAGCATTGTCTTGTTAGCACAATATCCTCTTTATGTTTCTCCAATTATCATTAAAATTGCTGTGAATGTTTTCTTCATGATTTTGTCGAAGAGTTATAAACGGGTTCATTTGGGTAAAAAACACTAAAAATGAATGATAAAAATTTACAAGTTATAGACCCATTGTTCATTCAGTTATCATTGCTGCTAATCTTGTTCTTGCTTGATGATACATTTTAGTATATTTTAGTGTCCTGGGTTAAAACATCATTTTGGCATTTCAGCGATATCTTCGTTCTCACTGATATCTTTGTTCTCTTTGTTTCTTGTTGCTGGCAAATAAATTCATTTATCCGGGTACTATGGTATTTATGAAAATATATGATCCAATGATCCACAAGTGGGCTTATTAGTTGTGCAAACCATATGATAAAATTATTTTTCGTCTTACGCGGGCATAATTTGCTTTTCGATTATTTAGACATTTCCATTTCGAAAATGAACACACTAAACAAAAATGTTAACGATGTTGTTGAAATAGTCGAAAAATAATCACGGTGTTCTGGTGTTCTGTTCCCCATTATTAACACAGAGCTTCAAATTAAAGTCCTATGTTAAATTTACAGAACATTTCAAATGTATAACCTTTCTAGATATTACTATCAATAAATAAGCACAGAATGTTTTGTTCGGTAAGAGCAACTATTAAAAGTTCTGTAATTTTATAATTCTGTTACTTTAAAAGGTTAAAGAAAACACAACTTTATGTGCTCAAACCTCACATTCAAACACAATATAATTATTAGCAATACATGTACACCTGATGACCCACGAATCAAACAGACGGGAATTGGAAGAATGATAATGAATTTCATAATATTGCAAACTTTAAATTTCGGCGTAGTCTTAAATGCATATTTTAATTATATTAACGATGATTTATTGTATATTAAAACTGGTATGAGTGAAGTCGGCGCGTATTGAACGTGGTTTAAATCCCCAGTGGACAAATGTTTTCTCACTGACCGTTCGTAAGCGATTACCACTCGGGTTCCAAATTTAGCTTTAGTTTGTTTTAGATTTTGAATTGTCAAATTATAAACATATGCTGTTATTTCTTCTCTACTGATTGTGACGGGAGGCTGTGTGTCTAAATATGACTTTTCGTTTTACGCACATTTCACATGTTGTATGTTGTAAATATAGGGTTGATAAAAATATCTTTGTTTTTTTAGACAGCTGACTTATCAGGCGTAAAAATAATAGTAGCGGTAGATCATCTCATAAGACAACTGAGTCCTTTCAGAGAGAGTACCCCAAGAATCAAGATCTTTTACAAGAAACTAGATAATCTTAAAAAAATGATGGTAAGTACAAAGGATGTTCGAAATGAACTGTGCATTTTAATGACAAAAAATGACTGTACACGAGAAATTCTACATTAACTGTACAAGTACACGTCTATCTAATCAATTCAATGGTGCAATTAACCAGTTTGTATACATTTTTGTTATTTTAATTGACTGCCGTTGTCCACAGGTTTTAAGCAGATTCTACTGCAGCTTGACCACTCCATAGAATAAATACACAATTTTTGAAAGTAACCTTGATACAAATTCCTACTTTCTCACCAGACCAGACCTAATGTGAGTAACTGTTTATCCATGTTCGCAGTTCAGTACTCAGTTTTAATGACGTTTGAAAGCCACCCAACACACAGATATAAAAATAAAGCAGGTTTAATTTGATTGAGTTTGATCATGGGCAGAAATGGATATCAAAAGTGCTAACCACGTCGCCTCAAGCCCCAGATATGAAATAAAACACTGCACGTTTTGATAAGTTTTAAGCGTTACAAACCACAATGCACAATAGATTTCGCTTAAATGTTGCTTCGGCTTTACACTTAACACTCATAAATTAAATGCGACTACAGTCAATGCTGTGGTTGGCATGTTGCAAGCGCAGTTTATAGACCAATGTAAATCTCGGAGTAAACAAGTACCGCTGACATAAGTTTCAGTACGTTTCTTATAGTACTTATAGGCTGGTAGATTGTTAAGATGCCAACAACCTTTAGGTTATTTGTATTTCAACTTGGGCTCATGTCTCGATAAGGTTATTGTCCTTTAATTGACATTACTATTAGCTTCTTTTGTTCAATGTGAGCGTGTGCTTTTTTCGAGTTGATGGATGGGTTGGAATTATTTCACCAAGAAAACTAGTACATGTTTGATTATATGTGAACCTGTTTGGGCAAGTGTGAGGTTGGTACAACCTAAAATCTGGCTCATACTTCTACTCTTTACTTAAGACTCTATGGGTAGCCTCTGTCTACTGGATGTGGCTATTCATGATATGCTAATTTCGTTTTTATAGTGTTCATTACTGTTTTTTACCTATGCGCTATTAAGATGTTCTGTATACTTGAACAAGAATTAAGTTTTGCTGTTGTTTACTTCCAGATAGATGGTGGCAGGTTTCAGTTGACCCCGAGGTAAGTGAAATTTTAAATGCAAAGATTGGCAATAACAACATAAAAACACAACCTTTCCATAAAGACAACGTACACAGAATTTAAGAGCAGTAGTTTGTTATTTGAAATCCGGAATTAAGTTATTTCTGGGTGTTTCTTGTTTTAATTTACATTTAATTTATTACTCTATCATGTAATAAATTAGATGATTGATATGGCCTTCTATTGCCTTTAATTTCTTGAAATACCTTGACCTTAAATGATTGTCAACAGTTAACCTTTAAAGCTTTATGCAACAGAAAAAAATTGGGAACAGATGTAGACATCGTTTTTATGCACGGTGGGCACCATAACCAAACAATCGAACATTTACATATTAATTTTAAAAATAAAATCATCTCTTCAATCATAAGCTTAATCATTCACCAATTTTTTATATTATAAAATAAATTGATTTTACAAATTCGTTCTTATATGGATTTTTAACATTTGTTTGTAAGTGTAAATTTAAGAAACTGAAACTGTTCGCATGTTAAAATACTCAGTATGGCATTTCGAAGAACCAGTCCATTTTTAATTTTGGTAATATCGTTACATAAAACCTAACAATTTTCGTGTTTTGTGAAATTATTTGTGAAGGGTAAATTTAAGTTGTGATCACATAAAATGTTTCTCTGTGTTCTCTAATAAAACTTTTCACATAGTTGAGATGTGACCGAGGACGGTTAGCGCCACCTCTGAATACAAAACGCAAGGGTTCGTTCAGCCATGTAAAATGTGGATATTAACCAAATATTTATAAAATGTTTACATTGTATTGAAATTCGCCTTCATTTAATTTTTCATGTAAGAAAATCAAAATATTTCAGATAGTTTTCTGTTCGTTTTGCTGCACATCCAATTCTATACAGTAACTTAATCCATCGAACGCATTTACCCCTACAAATAGTTGAAAAGGGAACTTTGAAAGCCACCAAACACGACAAATATGAAAATATTGCAGGCTCGGTTTGATTGAGCCTGTTCATGGGCAATAATGGAAATGAACATTACTGTCCAGAGTAGTTTCAAGATACATATAAAATACGAGTATGAATATTTATTGAAACACTCTACCACACTTTCATTTTACAGTGACGACAGTACCCACTCTCTACCTAGAATAGAAAGAGCCGTTGCAGCGAAAACGAAACCCGGTAGCAGAAGTCCTATGTATAGAAAGCAACAACTGGAAAATAGCGACGAGCAAACTCCAACGTGAGTATAACAATCTTGTTTTGTGAGTTTGTTTGAAACTATTGAGCACTAACACGAAATGATCATGAGAAATGAATGTAAATCATATTAATTGCAAATTCATAATTTCAAAGTGGATAAAACCTCCAGCATTAAATCTTTAGCGTATGATAAATGTGATAACATTTACCATGATACTGTAGATTATTCAGTATGTTTTATTTAGAAATAAGAGTTCCTCTCTCTTTGATTTTGACTACCTGTCTTCAAAATATAATTTTATGTAAAGAAAAAATTGAAGCTAAGAAATATCATTACTTGTTTAAACACCTATAAATGTATGTTATATTATCTATTGATAACGCTAATTCATGTATAATTTTCATATCGGAAATTGTTCCATTAACATACAGCAACAGTTTCCATGACAAAATGAATCTACATAGAGGTGTACAACATGTTTTTCGTTTTGATCAGACCGTTATTATTTGGTGAGAACAGGGTTCTATAAAACTTTATTGAGCGAATTACTTAAAATTGGTCAAAACTTTATTCTTATTCTTGACCTCAAAAGTGAAAATTTGCATGACAGTCAGTCTCTTTTATCTGTTGACGGGGTGGGGTTTTAAAATTTTCTTATGCGATCTAATTCTAAAGTTTTTTTAAGATATTGAATTGAAATTTACTTCTTACAATATCACGAAATGTTTATTGCGTGACAGATAGTTTGTTTGAACCAGTCGATTTTTAATGGGAGGAGTGCACCGAAAACATTTAATAAATATAAAATGCAGATTTTTGCGAAGCAATAATTATGTGGCTCAGTCCATTATTTGTTTGAGCGAGCATGATTTGTTGGAGGGTGCAGGGCTGCTATTTTCATATCTTGATAATTAACTTAAAAGTTGCATTATGTGTAAATTATTATTCTATAACATAATATCGCTATGGCTTGGTACCTGTGTTATGAATCGCTTCTACAATTGTGAAATTACTGACTTGAACACTTTGAAATAGATAAAAAGGGACTTTTGAAAGCCATAGAACACGACAAATATGAAAATATTGCAGGCTCGGTTTGATTGAGCCTGTTCATGGACAGTAATGGAAATGCATATTAATGCCCATGCCGCCTAGCCCCGGGTTGAGCGCAACTCAATATTTACACCAATCAACAGTACAATTTTGACCATCCCAAACGATGGTATGCATATGGCGGTGGACATGGAACCTTCAATGCGGTATTTTCAGATTAATATAGATATTTTCAGAAGATATCATCGGCTATAAGGTAAAGATAGTTTTAAGACAAGTAGCGATATTTCGATAGTATTAATCATATTGAGTGATTGACTAGTTTGATTGCTTTTTGTTTGAGGTGCCTTTTTAAACTGATCAAATTGTAAATTCGTGTTTTCGTTTCATTTCTATCTTTTGATTTATTGATGGGGCCGTGTTTATTCTAAATTCCTGGTATGTCCATTTCATTTTTGTGCTTATGTTCCTATAATGGTTATAACAATGTATCCCTTTTTTAAGTAGCACTCGTGTTAAATCTTTCCTTAGAAAATCAAACATGAATTCGAAAACCCCGAATTTCTATATTGGTTTAATTTCTATTTACTGATATAGTTATTACTTGTAGGTGTCTGCATGTGCATTTTTGTTAAAACTATTATATTCTGATTAACCTGGAATAGATGAAGGAGAAAAATATCATGATTATAGAGAAAAAGAACATCTTAAATATTCGCGATCTGCTATTCGTTATTTAAAAAAGGTGAATGAATTATGCATATCAGGAATTGCCACACCCAGCGAACACTGCCACACCACGCACGGTACCGCTGCCAGCCAAAAAGTAGAAAGGAACAGAGAGCATTGATTTTTGAAATGAATCACAAACACAATAAAGAAAAAGAGAACCTGATGGATAACCGCATTGGGACGGCCAGTGGCGAAACCATATTGCCAAAACAATTTTGACACTGGGGGGTTTAAACCAGGTTCTAAGGTAACTATCCTCACACTTGCCCCAAAATGTTCTCATATGAACAAACAAGTAATTTTTGTTTCGGTGAAATAACTCCAAGTAATAAATTATCACATATTTATAACAATATAAAAGTAAAACAAAACAGTGGCATTATGCTTTTGATTGACCATAACTTTTAACACTTTTGTTTTCAGAACTAAATTGACTTTGGACGGTAAATCGGCTGTTGTAGACAAAACACCAGGATCAAACGAAGACAGGCCATTGTATTTATTTAAAAAAAGTCATACACATCCGTGTTGTCTATTGAATAAAAACTACGGCCGCTGTAACGTTGATCAGTCTATCAAGTTGAACATTGATCATAATTTATCCTTACATTTCACATATTTTAAATTGTGTTTATTATGGCCGATAAATGGAATAAAGAAAACTCCATTACAATCGCCTGTAAGCACTTGATGACGTCTGTAAGTCCTGAAATGATATTTTAAAATAAATGTTAAAGATAACAAGAGGGTCCATAGGACCCTAGGTCGCTCACCTGTCAACAACCGCTCAATGGTTGCAAGAGTTGTGTGCAAGTTTGGTAAAATCAAGTAAAAAAAATAAAGCTGCTATTGTGGAGAAAAAATTCAAATAGCTTACTTTGGCTCTTTCAAGGGCAATAACTCTGAAACCCATAATGGAGTCTAGCTGATTCAAGAAAGGAACCGAGATCTTATAGTAACTCAAGTATTGTACAAGTCTTATTAAATTCAAATCAAAACTGAAGCTGCAACTGTGCAGACAAGGTCTAAAAAGGTTAAGTTTTGCACTTTCAGGGGCAATAACTCTGGAACCCATAATGCAATATGGCAATTTCAAGAAAGAAAGGTCTAGTCCTATTAGTTTTGGAGAAAAATGATTTTTCATGTTTTCCTATATTAATCAACGTAAACTAAGAGAACCCTGGGGCGTGGCCAATTTTGGCCCAGGGGGCATAATTAGAACAAACTTGGTAGACATCCACTAGACAATGCTACATACCAAATATCTAAGCTTTAGGCATTGAGGTTTCCAGTAGGAAGATTTTTAAAGTTTGCCTTTTTCACATATTAAGGGCCCCCGGGGCGGGGACAATTTTGACCCCAGGGCCAACTTTTAAGCAAAGTTGATAAAGGGTCTCTACACAATACTCAGCACCAAATATCTAAGATCTAGTCCTTTTAGTTTCGGAGAAAAATGATTTTTCATGTTTTTCCTATATAACTATATGTTAACCAAGAGAACCCTAGGGCGTGGACGATTTTGGCCCAGGGGACATAATTTGAACAAATTTAGTAGACATCCATTAGACAAAGCTACTTACCAAAAATCTAAGCTGTACGCATTGTGGTTTGTGAGAAGAAGATTTTTAAAGATTTCCTATATAAGTCTATTTAAAATGAAGTGATCCCTGGGGCAGGGCCAATTTTGACCCCAGGGAAATAATTTGAACAATCTTTGTAGAGTTCCACTAGAGGGTGCTAAATGCCAAATATCTAAGCCTTAGGCCTTGTGGTTTCAGAGAAGAAGATTTTTAAAGTTTTTCCTTTAGGTTGCCATAGCAACCAGAGGCCCAGGGGTTTTAAGTGGAGATGTCGTTTAAATAATATGTTTACGGAAGGACGGACTACCGACGTCGGACAAATTGCGATCACAGAAGCTCACCTTGTCACTTCGTGACATGTGAGCTAAAAATAGATGAAAAGCGAACTTTGAAATCCATCAAACACGACAAATATGAAAATATTGCAGGCTCGGTTTGATTTAGCCTGTTCATGGACAGTAATGGAAATGAATACTACTGCCAGATTGTTTTAGGTTTAACTAAACAAAAGTTTTTTTTCCAGTATTTTAATAATTATTTACATATTACAGAACTATTTTTATTGCATTATTCAATGTTAATAAAGTATTGTGTATGCTCATTTTTACAACAAAATGTATTCTTGTTAGCTGGGTATCTTCAGAAAATCGCGGTCGCAAGGAAGCAGAACTAATGGAAACATAAAAAGAAAATCACGTATTCGTTGTTCTATTCATGACCTACATATTATTTTAAAACAATCTGGCAGACACGCTATGCTATCTAGGTTGGCTTCTCTTTCTATATCAAGTCTGCAGAAACTGGATGAGGAAGCCGACGACATCGTCATAAGAACTCATCCATTTTACGAGGTTGCTAGTCTTATTCAGTGTTATACTCGGCATGTTCTCAAGCCGCACATTGACTTGGAATCTGACCATCAAAGACATTTCCTTAAAATTTCTTTTTTAAATAAAGGAATAGATTTTATTGACCTTCCTAGTATATTTAAAGATAAAACAGTTCAATCGGCTGTTCCTATTTATTTTAAGATTACTGAATCGCCTATGGTTTGTTATAAATACAACAAACCAACTAGAAATACAATTTTTAATTACAATAAAATTACCTCGGATTTACAGATCATTGAAAATGCACTACCTCGACCTCGTTTTAACTTTCGTCATTTGAAAAAAGGAATTCAAGACTTTCATAACAGATTTGTTTTAACACCTGCTGATAAGGCTTCTAATAATGTAATAATAGTGTGACGAATACACTATATTAATATTCAAACTGAAGAACTGAACAGCACTTATGCTTAAATACTGACTTCTTCATCTGAGAGTGATATTGTTACTGCACACACTCTACAAATTACAAAATTTAGAATCAGTATTGAGCCGAAACAAGACAAAGTACCTACTATGTATTGGTTGCCTAAAATGCATAAAACACCGTACAAAGCAAGATTTATTGCTAACACTAGTTCTTGCACTACTTCAATATTATCCGTGCTCTTAACATCTTGTCTTACAGCTATAAAAGAACATGTAGTTAGGTATTGTGATAAGGGTTTTGAAACTTCTGGCAAAAATTTATTTTGGTCTATTAAAAATTCAAATGACGTTTTGAAAAAGCTTAAATCAAATAATTTTCGGGCGTTTTGTTTGTCTACTTATGATTTCTCAACATTATACACTTCGCTCCCTCATAATTTAATAAGAGACAAGTTAGCCAGTCTCATTGAAAAAACGTTTGCTAGAGAAAATAAAACCTTCATCGCTTGTAATGAACATAGGGCATTTTTTACAGATGGTTCTTATGATAATTATACCTTATGGACTTGTCAAGACCTAATAGAGTCGCTAATTCGCTAATTTTCTTACTGGATAATATATAAGTTAGATTCGGTACCTCTATTTATAAACAAGTAATAGGCATCCCAATGGGTAATAATTGTGCACCCCTTGTTGCTGATCTGTTTTTATACTGTTATGAAAGAGACTTTATGTTATCTTTTTCTACTGAACATCACGATGGGGTTTATATCTCACAGCTTGTTCGCTTTTCAAGAGCTTGCAACGATGTTAATGATTTCAATGAACGTAATCTTTGCATTACAGAAAAACTTTTAAAACAAGGTTATCGGTATCACAAATTAAGGGAAACCTTTTGCAAGTTTTATCGCCGATACCCAGATCTAATTCATAAATACAGATGCAGTTTAAAATCACTTTTGCAACAAGGTTCTTTACAGCCAGTTTTTTATGGAGATTTTATTTATTAACTTAAAAAGATAAAAGGCAGTGTTAATTTCTCCCGGTTATTCGTAAAAACCATCTGTAAATTTAAAAAGAAACATGATATTTTACAGCGCTCTGATTTTACTCCAGGAGCTCTGGTCTCGGTAAGATCATTGAGTACCCGCCCCTTCGGCTTTGCAATGCTCTTAGCTTCTTATGTTTTATATGTTTGTGTGCTTTTGCATGCAACATTGTTAAGCCGATAAGTGGGTTGGAGTTTTTTCACCAAGACAACTTGTACTTGTTTGGTGATATGAGAACCTCTTGGGGCAAGTGTGAGGTTGGTGCACCCTAGAAACTGGTTTAAACCCCCAGTGGCAATTTGATTTGCCACTGACCGTTCCAAGGCGGTAACCCCTCGCGTTCTCATTTTTGTTTATTGTTAGTGGTGTCTCTTTTGGGGCTGATCATTTTATTAACCATGCTCTCTCCCCCTCTCTTCTTGACTGTGTGGGGAGGCTTTTATCTGAATGTGGCGATTCCTGATATGCATATTTCACCTTTTTTCAGAAATTTAAAATTACCACTTTTAGCTGAGTTTAAATCCAACTCGATATTGTTCGTGATATAACGACAGGCAGACTTTAAACCTCTTAATAAACATTTCGTATCAATCCAGATAGATAAAACTTAAGTTACATATTTAACTTTGAAGTTAATTGTACCAATTAAAGGGATAGTTTACTATAATATTTGTTTCTTTATTTAAGCGTCGATGTTTAATTTTGTCTTTTGTTTGTTTTCAGTAGTACAAATGATAAGACAGAGAAGAAGCTGTTCGATGAAATGAAAAAAGCAAACATGTATCTAGCTGATCTTGTGAAAGAATTACAAATCAGACATACTGAGCTGATAGGGAACATACCGGGTGTTCTTTTAGATAATGCAGATTCGCCAGTTGCGCTTGTCTCAGACTTGCGACATCTTTCAATAAGGTTGTCATTTTATTTTAAATCTTGTCTATACGGTATGCATGTTAATTGTAAATAATATGAACAAAAAACAGACGATGCTACGAAAGCCCATTGAGGCCGTATTGAGTAAGATGTAAGAATGGCAACAACTGGAACTTAGTAGTTAGATCTTAGAAATTAGTTCTTTGATATTAGAGCGTAGAAATTAGTTGTTCCATAAAAGGGGAAGGGGTAATATTTTCCCTATATTAAAATTTTAATCTTTTGGTTGCAATAGCAACAACAATCGTGACCGAAGGAAATTATTTTGATCAAGTTAAATGAGCATTACTCAAGGAATTTAGAAGTTAATGGCAACAAACAGATTACCAATGAAATAGAAAGCGAAATTTGAAAACAATCCTCTACAACCCCTGTACTTTACAAACATCTTATTTCTAAGTTCTAATATTTTAAGACCTAAGTTTTAAGATCTAATATCTAGGTTCGAATACTTGGTTACTTACTTCAAACTCAAAATGGCCCTAATGGGCTTCCGTAGGAATCGGACATTTAAAGTTAACCTTAAGCGACATTAAAGAACAGTCTTCTCAATCTTGATGAATTTTTAAACCACATGCCGTTTATAAAACATAAATATCTGGATATTATGTAACTGCACGGTATGTTCAAGTGTGACGATGATCTTTCTACTTACAAGCTACAACGTGTTTAGCTTTCACTTTAGCCAAAAAGACAAAAAGAATTTGAAAACCAGCGAAAACGACACATATGATAGATTTTACTGTCCAAGAGCGAATTTAATACTTGCACCAGTAAACAGTACAATTAGATCCACCCACAAACGATGATTTGCATATTGTAGTTATCGTGGAAAGTTCAATGCGATAAAAAATACCATTCTATTTCAGCGGACTATGGTCCCCAGAAACATTAATAGGTTTGCCCCTGACGAGAAAACAATTAGCCAAACTAAACATATAGAATATAATTTTATCAAGCGGTTCAGAGAAAATATATCCTGTATGACTTTGGCTTATTGCGACAGATAAAAAATATGAAGCCATTAATCAATGATCAGTTTTAAAAAGGATGCCATACAAAGTAAACGGCAGTGAAAAACCGAGGGGTTACCGCCTTGGAATGTGTTGGCGTGCATGTTGGCTTATTTATTCTCATGTTTGTATATATTTTGCCATGCATGTTGTTTTTAATGTCAATATTATTCCATAGCTAAATATATCTATCAATATATATATCTATAAATATTTTGTTGCGCTCAATCCGGTGCTAGGCGGTTCGAACAGTAACATGCATTTCCATTACTGCTCATAAACAGGCCCAATAAAACGGAGCTTGCAATATGTTTCATATTTGTCGTGTTCGCTGGCTTTCGAAGTTAATTTTCAGTATTTTCTGACTTTATTAGCAAACTATATTTTTGTGATTTAGTTCACTAATGTTGATAAGTAAAATCCTCTTGATATATTTGATAACGAATTATAATTATTTGTCTTTTAGCTTCGCAATGCACATTGAGCAAAACGAGTAAGTTTTAAGTTAGTTTATTTGTTTAACATTTTGCTTAAGTTTTGTATGTCAGTAAAATTAAAAAAATTACTACCCGTTTCGTTTTCCGATTTTGATCTGATGTAACAAGAATGTTTTGGGTCCATGTTAAAATGATTTCCTGCTAAAGCGAATATACTTAAAAAGAAACATTACGTATGAGTTGACTTAACTTGGTGTTATTGAATACATTATCATGTAGGTGAATGGGTGTTAGTTAAAGACTTATCATGATAACAAAAGAAAATTAACTAAACCGGTCGCGTACGTAAAATAATCTTTATGACATAAGTTAGTGCAATATTATTCTAAAATATGCCATGAATGTGCCCCTAGTGCCCTTTCAAAATAGTAGGTGCACAAGTTCACATCCTGTTAACATTTTGGTGAATGTTTATTCATTCTACCTATAATAATTATTACGCTAGACAAGTCACACGCTTACAAGGGTCAGTTTTGGAGTTATGCAGGGGCAACAACTCTAGAATTTGGGGTCTATTTGTCGACATATAGCAAGTCATAAAGCCGTAAACAACTAGCATAGTCAACATAGCAGTTTTTACAAATTTAAATATGTTATTATGCAGTTATGACATTTTAATTTAACGTCAAGTCGACGTCTGTTCAGTAATGACACTACATACTAACCCGTTATCGTTTTTTCCGAATTTATAAACCGATGAGGACCACGCGACAAAAACATCTTACTTGAGCTTATATGGCGATACATTTTATTTGATATAATTACAGACGTAAAGCTGAAACCATGGGTATAAATAAAGTGTCTTTGGCAAAAAAAAGTAAGTGTATGTTACTGCCCTCTTATTCTGATACAGTCAACTCTCTTTGTGACGAATTTGTCGGGATCTTAGATTTTATTTCGAGATATCCGAAGTTCGACATATCCGAATCGGAGCTAATGCACGAATAATATACATATATGCCTCTAATGCTGACATAATTTAGATTGATAGAAGATGTTAACAAGAACACGTATGTGAACATTTCAGATGATCAATTTGTGTATCAAAATAGAATATTTACATTCCTATTGATTTTTTCGTTTAAAAAAATTCGGTTCATTTTGCATGAACCGCATGACTCGTAATGACGTAATGACGTAATGGCTGTTACTATTGAAAAATCCCACGTATTACTCCCCCTTTTCACTTAATACTAATTTTTGAAAGCGTTCGACTTAAGTTTATTTAAAGAAAAAAAAATGAATAAAATGTAAATATAATGAATGATTCTTATTTTGGTGCGGTTCATGCAGATTGGACGTGCACTAGATTTGCCAGCTCTCGCGTGCACGTCCAATCTGCATGAACCGCACCAAAATAAGAATCATTCCTTAAATAGAAAAATATATTAATTCGGTTACATTTGTATATTTATTACATGTAAAAAAACAAACATCATCATCATTGTGTATCATCGTCGTCATCACTCTGTTTGTTAAAGTCTTTTTGTCAGTTACATTTTTATTAGGTTAACTTATTTAAATGATATTAATATTCAACTCATTAGCTTGGAGTTTTCTTTTTGTGCTACAGTTTTGTTGGCGGGAATTTGATACGTTTGGATTGGTCATGTTTTTTTTCATTTGTTATCCTAAACGAATTAACTCGTATTTTATAGTCACGGAGGTCACAATTTTATTGTAATTAATTTTTTTTTTTTTTTTTTTTAAATCGATCATCGTTAGTTATTGTGTAATAATGGTATGTTATTGCAAGTTCTCACTTTGAAGAAGGCGCGCGCATTGTTCGACCGCGACAAGTTTCACTCTTATCCGATGAATTTACATATAATATTTTAGCCGTCGGGTTTAAAATTTACTACGACTTAAAAAAAACATTGTTCAAGTCGAATTTCGTTTTAAACGGCGTATTATCGTATGTA
Source organism: Corbicula japonica (assembly GCA_038501625.1). Classification (NCBI taxonomy): domain Eukaryota; kingdom Metazoa; phylum Mollusca; class Bivalvia; order Venerida; family Cyrenidae; genus Corbicula; species Corbicula japonica. The sequence continues at coordinate 4,092,406 of JAZAYU010000032.1, forward strand.
AAAAGACCACATTTTGACGGGACTGTGACATTAATTCGAGATAACCGATGTTTCGACTTAAGGGAGTTTGACACAACGAGTGTGGACTGTATTTTTTTAGTACAAGCATCTTTAGTTTAAGTGTGTTAATAAGATACAATTGTTAAGTGAAATGTTTGGGTTTTGTCTGCACCATTTTGTTTATTATAAGCAACTTTTCTTTAATTAGTCTTTTACTCTATTATTTGTTAAACATAATGGTATTCATATAAAAAGAAAGTCAATTCCATCTCATCTTTAAACACTGTAACAGTATATACGTGCATGTCACGTAAATAAAAAAACAAATGAAGACGTTTTTATTTAGTTTTGCGTCTCTATCAAAATAAATCGTCTCTGTTGTATTTTTTGTACTTTCTTACACTGATTTTCACTCAGATTATATATTGTTTTTTACTTAGATTGTCTGTAGTGGTTAACCAGTGGCTTTTTGCGCTTAAGACTGATATCGAAAAGGGTAAATGGACAGCCTCCTTTGACGGGGACACACCGGATGAATTGATAACTACACGGGACTTACTGCGGGACATTACCAAATGCCTAACAAAAAACTCTGAAAGGTAATTTATCAATTGATTGACATAATAAGTCCGACATGTTTATAAATCGCAATGATATGATATGTCTTAGAGCACATTAAAAGGTCGCCAATTTGACGATATATGTCAAAGCTACATTTAATATCACAAACCCTTGATATTTTGCAAAATTACACGGGACGGTCATAGGCAAAATAAATTGCCACCTAAAACCAGGGTCTAGGATGCACCAGCAGACCGACCTCACATTTGCTCGACCGGGTTTTATTACAAAGTATCTTGGTGAATCAACTCCAACACACCCATCAACTTGACAAATAAACATGAAAAAGCGCATGCACATACATGTCATTAAAAGTATAAGAAGCTTATGGCATTGCCATCAAAAAGGCAGATCAATGTAGTCAGTATCCTTACAGAGCACCAGAGCACCTAGAGTCAAATCAGCATGAACACGATGACAGCATTAATAAAAACAGATCAAGATTTTTGTTTTTGCGAAATATTTCCTTTTAACTTTTATAAACTCTAAGAAAAACCTGCCAACGGTGTGCAACGTTGTGCAAACAAGAAGAAAATTAAATGTAGATTTAAGGTGGTATCATTTGTCACAATATACTGTTAAAGTAGGGGGGAGTGTGGTGACCTATTTTCATAAAATTCATGTTATTTAATAATTATAAATCTTCTTATTACTTCAGATATCAATTATACGGTATATAAATGTTGCAGGTCAATCAGGAATTAACAATGTCTAAGAATTTAGTTAGTTTGTATGCTTTTGCATGCAACATTGTTGAGCTGATGGGTGGGTTGGAGTTATTTCACCAAGACAATTTGTACTTGTTTTGTGATACGAGAACCTGTTGGGGCAAGTGTGAGGTTGGTGCACCCTAGAACCTGGTTTAAACCCCCAAGTGGCAATTTGTTTTGCCACTGACCGTTCCAAGGCGGTAACCCCTCCGGTTCTCACTTCCGTTATTTGTTTGTGGCGTCCAGTTTGAAACTGATTTTTGTAATACCATGCTCTCTTTTTCTCTCTACTTTTTGGCTGTGTGGGGAGGCTGTGTATGCTGGATGTGGCCATTCCTGATATGCATATTTCATTTTTTTTTTCGATATACTTTACTAGAACAATAGTTATAAACAATGCAAACATGAATGTCAAATTTTCCTTTTGTAGTCACTGGGAGAAACATGTTTTGCTATTGTTCTAGTACAGTTTATTGAACTAAATTCTAAGACATTGTTAACCTTGATATAGACAACCTTCCTGTGACTGTAGTTTATTACTATGGTGGATAATTTGGAAGTTTGGACTCCCGGCAATAAGGCTACACTCAGTGAGAGAAATAGTTTCATATTTCTAATTTTTTATAATTCCTGATTGACCTGTAACATTTATATGCCCTATAATTGATATCTGAAGTAATAAGAAGATTTATAATTATTAAATAACATGAATTTTATGAAAATAGGTCACCACACTGCCCCCTACTTTAACAGTATATTGTGACAAATGATATCACCTTAACACCAAGCATGTAAAGCTCTGTTAAATCGGTAGAATATCGTGTTGGAAGCCTTTCCTTTAAATTTACAGGTGTTTTTTGCAATTTAATGGGAAAAATATTTTTGTTAGGTTATAAAATTAAAACTCCTTGGATGAGAATTTTTCTTGTACAAGGTCTACAATTTTCATTTACATGAATTTTTTTACTAGTAAAATACGATATTAAAAAGTGAAATAAGCATATCAGGAATCGCCACACTTACAAAACACACGCATCGAAAATGAAGAGAGGAATAGATAGCATGTGTTTTAAGTATTTCAAATTCAAATAAGACAAAATAAACAATATATGAAAATTAAAACCCTTGGAGTTACCGTCTTGTAACGGTCAGTTGCAAAATGATGTGCCACTGGGGTTTAAAACAGGGTGCACCAACTTCAAACTTGCCCCAACAGGTTTGTATATAAAACAAACAAGTACTAGTTGTCTAATCATAACATCATTCCAAGGTCTAGAAAAGCGAACAAACCGTGAGATATAAACCCCGTAAGATGTTGCACAAGGAACATCGCCGTCTAAAAACGGAAAATTTACTATATAAAAATTAAAGTCATCTCTTTTATCATATATTGTAGTAGTGACGTAACCATTTTTAATGGACATATTAAGATCAAGACAGTGTGTTTGCTTTTCTGAAGTGTTCGCTGTATTAAGCTGTAGTTCTTAAGGATAAAGTTTATTAACCAGTGATGGAAAATGGTTATTATCTATATTCAATAAGTCATTAAGGTACCTCGAAGTGTTGTTAAAAGCTGTAATAATATCATCTTGATGTTCGGTAGAAAGAGGTAATATAAAGTCTCTTTCGTATCCGTATAAAACAGATCAGCAACAAGGGGTGCACAATAAGTACCCATTGGGATGCCTATTACATGTTTATAAATAGAGGTACCGATCCGAACATAAATGTTATCCCACAAGGAAATTAATGGCATTATTAGATCTTGGCAAGTCAATAAAGTATAATTATCATAAGAACCATATGGAAAAATGCTGTTTGTTCATTACAAGCGATACAAGTTTTATTTTCCGTTGCAAACATTTTCTCAATAAGACTGATGAGCTTTCCTCTTATTAAATTATGAGGGAGCGAGGTTTATCAAGTAGAAAGGCCTTGTAGAACATATATTTCAGTTCCGTATATCACTCTCTTTAACTGGGATTCTTAACTCTACTATTTATCTACTATGAAAGTTTCGTATGATATGATAAATTTGATACATGTTCAAGCTGCCTATTCACAGTTCTGATTGGAATAAAGTAATATTTGAGATATGGTTAACATTAATTGTACTAATATTTATACAATGCCTATAAATTACTGAACATAAAAAGTATATTTAAGGAAGTGAATTTTACACCGATAGTAAAGCTACAACAAATTGTGCTTTAAATATATTTACTAGTAAAATTATGAACTTTGAACTTTGAAAACAACTTACTCTTTTCTTCCTGATACATGACCAGTAATCTTTTAAATCTGCAATTTCAGGGAAAATACAATAAGAAATGAACATAAGAATCTTACGTCCCAACTACAGGATTCAGAGAAAAGAATCTTGAAAATTTGGAAGCTGCTTGGAAATGGAAGCGATGCCTCACCAGAACCGAGTGCATCAGATGCGCTGAGTAAATTGGAAACATTTGTCACGGAAACAAAACAGTCTTTTGATAAGTGGGTTCAAATATTTTTTGTATTAAGAGTGAGGAGTTATTAAATGACCCCTGTGTGTCGAGATCGGATACTGGCCCACCCAAGAGAGATAATGGATTTGTCAATTTCTCTTGGGCGGGCAATTAAACACATTCTGCATACCGCATTTGCATTACAAACATAACTTTATTATTCCATCACCTTTATTGAACGAAAATTTTTGCCTGTCCATATTAAGCTTTTTAAAGCTTGAAATTAGGCTGCTTTAAAACTGGAGGAAACCTCCGCTTATTTGCGATAAATATCCATTTATTTCTTTGTGGATTCGAATATCAAAATAACTTGCCTATTTCCGGTCATTTTTTCTTAACTAACACTATAACTATTACTTTCGCCTTCGAAAATTATAGTGTTAGAAAATCCGGTCATGACGTCATGGCATAATGATATCATTTACTAGTATATGAATCAGCAAATGTTGGACCGCCGGTCCACTATCCACTTTAGCTACTATCTTATTATATCACACGGGGTATTACATATTTATTATATGGTACTTTTAATTGTAAAGTTTTCAGTAAAATTTTACATATCGTTTAAAAATAATTTGATATTTTTATTCCTTTTGTGATCTTTGTTTAATGTTCTTTCATGGTTTTGCCGGAATGAAAATTCAAAAGAAATATTATTGTATAATTTTACTTATAAATATGTGAATTGTGATTGTGTTTTTTTAAATAGGCAAACGAAAGAGGCAAAATCCCTTGAAGAGGGATTAGAGAAATTAGAAGAACAAATTGAAGAGTTATCAAAAATGAAGATCAAGCAAATGGACAAAATAGTAAGTCCCTCACAAAGAGTAAAGGATATCAGCCAAGCCATAACTAAATGGGGAAAAGAAGATAAAAGGTAACAGTTTTAAACATTTTTAAACAATTGTTGTGCTGCTATTCAGGTTGTTTTTTATTCAGAAATATATCCTATAATAACAGTAGCTTCAAAGCGTCCTTTTATGCACAAATATTCACATGTTATTGAGTTAAAAAAACGTCTATTGTTTTATAATAATATACAGACATTTTCTAATAACCTTTTTTCAGAAAATGCAAATAATTGATCAAACAATCGCGATGCATACGGTGAAAATGTCTTTGAAGATTGTGTTACCTAACTTTACTATATGCGGGACTCTAGCAAATTGTTTGGGTTGTCGTTTTAATTAAAATGATAATTCTCTATACTGTGTTAAATTATTCCGCTTTGTTCGACGCTAATGCTTTATATATGTATAATAGTTTAAAGTGTTACGGTAAAGTCACTTCATTTTTCTTTTGAAGCGATAACGATTCAGATAGTAAAGCAAAACAACTATCGTCGAAGATAACAAAAGTTTGGTTACATATCAAAAGTGGAAACGACAAAACCAAAGACAATGGTGGCGATTCGATAGTCATGCTAGAAGAGCTAGAAAACTGGCTCAAAGAAAATAAAACTTTAATTGACAGGTATTTTTTCAAATATAATACGACCAAATTAGGCATAATTTTATTTTTGAACGATATGACATAAAAATCACATTTTACAAAAAAAACAACAGTAATTTAACATTGATCAGACATGACCTCAAATACGGTCGTAAATAAATTATGTCATATTTTTAATATTGCCAATAAACAAAAACCCTGATATTAACAAATTTGTATGAAGTATGTAGTTCGTTAGAACGCCAATATTAGATCGCCCCAATATTTTTAGGTATAAATTATTACAACTTTTGCTATATATACCTGAAAAAGTATCGTGTTGCAGTTTCATAAAAATATGACGTTCCATATACAGGTTTCATATCTTTGTTAAACTTTCGTTTTTTATTTTTTTTTTATTTCTTTAGCTTACGATCTACAGATCTGGAAATTAAGGCAGAATTAGAGCTTTTAAAGCAGGATTTAGATAGCCTTGATGAAACTGCAGAAACTGTTGTGAAAGAAAGAAAGGATGATCAAGAAGTAGTGAAGATTATTAAAAAGCTTAGAAGGACGGTAAAAGAGAAGCAAAATGAACTATTCAGCGCTACAAAATTCAGGTTAGACTGATATGGCAATATAAAAATTGTTCTTCATATATAAAAATGCTTAATAATATTACGGATGCTTAAAATAACTAATAGCATAGGTACACATGGAATATAGTTTTTTGAAATATCAGAAAAGGTAGCAATTTTTAACAAATATTGTGCTGCTGTTCAGCTGTTTTTTTTATTCAGAAATATATCTTTTAATAACAGTAACTTATGCAAAGCGTTTTTTTATGCACAAATATTTACATGTTATCGAGTAAAAAATTGAATTTTTAAATGTATTAATATTATACAGAAATTTTCTAATATCTTGTTTCAGAAACGCAAATAAAACTGACTAAACAAACGCGATGCACAACGTGAACATTTCTTTGAAGATTGTGCTACCTAACCTAACTATATGTTGGACTCCAGCAAATTGTTGTTAACGTATTTAAAATGATTATTCTCTATGCTGTGTTAAATTATTCCGTTTTGTTTGACACTAATTGCTTTATAAATGTTAAATAGTTTAAAGTATTACAGTAAAGTTACTTATTTTTTCTTTTATAGGGGAAAAGATTCAGAAAGTAAAGCAAAGCAACTGTCGTCGAAGATAACAAAAGTTTGGTTACAAATCAAAGGTGGAAACGACAAAACCAAAGACAATGGTGGAGATTCGATAGCCATGCTAGAAGAGCTAGAAAACTGGCTTAAAGAAAATAAAGCTTTAATTGACAGGTATTTTTCAATTATATTACGAACAATTCAGGCATAATTTTATTTTTGAACGCTATTACCTAAAAATCATACAAATTACTAAAACAACAGTAATTTAAAATTGATCAGACATGAACTCAAATACGGCTGTAAATAAATAATGCAATATCTTTAATATTGCCAATAAACAAAACCAACATATTGTTTTTGTTATGGTCCATTTTTTAATCAATTTCAAAGAACATATCCAATTACAACATGAAATATTAGGTAATATCGAGCTCTAGCTCGGGTCGCGAAGCGACCCGAGCGTTAAGCTCGTCTTAAGGTCGCAGGAATGCCCATTCACTAAGGAGAAAAAAACGATGTCCACTTCCGTTTGTGCTGGTTTCCGGTTGTGCACAGCATCAGGCAATGTAAACACGGGAAAAAACCTGACCGGTAAAAACTTACGGCAAAGTATTGTTTTTACAAATTTTGTTATTGGCTTTATTTTTATAAATTGCTAATGGCAAAATATCTTTAAAAATTAAAACTTATTATTTGGTAGCATTGTTATCGGACTAGCATTTTGGAAAGCTAAAAAAACTAAATCGTCTGTTTAGAGAGTAGGTTGTCGTTCGTTGTAACCAATAGCAATGCTAGCAATCGGCCATTTTGAGAAATAAGACTGAAGAAGTCAAGTTTAAAACTACTGAATGGTAGCTTGTCAGTGGATTATTAGGCCTTTAAATTCAAAGGAGTATAAGGCCCATCGACGGAACAATCAGATGCATGGAGTTTTTCTTGAAAACAAGATGTAAGGCTGGTGAGAACCAACTTTTATGTGAAGTTGAATTGTGAAATTGACCTCGCAGTCGCAATGTTCAGTCACTCAGTCACATTGTGAGACACACTGAGCTTAGCGTAGACCAGCGCCACAATTCAGTTTTGTATAAGAGTATTTTGTCACTGGTCATGTTCGTCATTCAGACATGTGAGCTCATGGCAGTCGAAGATATTGTTTGTGAGAGTACTGAACACGAGGTATGAAATTTCTTTTATTTATTCTTATAAAACACATGGCACAAGAGCAAATCTACACCACAGGGGCGTTGAAGACTGACCCTGTTTTCTAAAAAAAAAAAGAAACTGGCCGCCACCCCTCCCCCCTAAAAAATGAGGGTCTACACTGGGCCTACACTGCATAAACATAATGTTTATTGTTTTGGTTGATAGATTGGGATTGTTATCAGTCTATTCACACCAAATTTATGATCAAATACCATGGAATTGGTATATGGATTACAGTCAATAGGCCACAAACAAGTCAAATGAGCCACACTTTATTTTGAAAAGCTCAAATAGGCCTCAAAAATAGGCCACATTTTTATTTTATTTATAAAGTTTTTAGTATCATTGTGTTAATATGTTCTATGTCAGTTTATGATGTTTTATAAAATATTTTTCATGAACAAGTTGCTTCATAGATTGGACATTTTATACAAAGCAACATGTACTTTTTCCGGATTTTTGTCCAAGACTATCATGACTAAACAGGTGGGAAAACAATTAACAAAATGTTGCAACAAAAGAAAAGATATCATATATCAATATGCTCTTTTGATCAATGACCTTAGTCTACAAAAGTCACTCTGTCTACACTAGCACAGAATCAAATATTGATGGTTGCAACATAAGCTGTGTATTTTGCATTGTCCAACATGGAAATTGGTTTAGAAAGAAATAAATTTATTTATTTATTAATTATGACACCTTAGCACCGCTGACTTTTACTGCAAGTGTTGGAAATTGTGATCTTATATACCGGTACCCCAGACAAAACTGATTGAATCAACACCTTGGGTAGGTGTAGAGAAGAGATTATGACAGTAACATAAATTACTTTACTTTAAGATGACAGTCCAATATTTTAAGCAAAAATGACAATCAGATGATGTTTTAATTTGTTCTTGGGTTTCAGGATGACAAGCACAATTTTAGATATCAATTAAGCAATGATACTATTTTTATTTATATTTTTATATTTACTCTTTACAGTGATTGTCATATACAATAGACTTACAAGTACTGCCTGAATTGACTTGTGGCCTATTTGACATGGTACCTCCAGAAACAATTTATGTTTTTTTTATATTTTGGCCAAATACATGACAGATTGTCCTAAATGTATGAAATTTAAGGTTTTATAAATTGTATAGACAATAATTTTCTCAAAGTAACTACTGAGTATTACCTTTTGAATTTTAATAAACAGTACTGTAGTATGAGATTTTAAATAAAAGAGAAATTTACCCTTTTACTCTACAGACATGCCTTTTTACCCGTGTGAGACCGGTGTAGATCCAGATTAGCTGGCACATCTAATCAGGATCTGCACTGTTCACTTTTTGGTCAGACATAACCTAATGATTTAAACAAGTGAACATTGCAGATCCTGATCAGACATCATGGATGTGCTGGCTGATCTGAATCTACACAGTTTTTCCATGTCATAAAGGTGTTTACATGGAGGAAAGGGTTAATCTCCAATATATTATCATCAGTTGGGACCAAAAAGTTTGACCAGAAAGCAGAATACCAGGAATAGCATCAAATATCAAGTTAATGCTCATTTTGGTAATTAAAAGTGTTCTATTATTACCATATTTTCTGTCATGTGCACATTTCAACATGATTTCATAATCAAAATATGTATGTGAGGTACATGTATAATCAAATACACTATTTAGAAGGTGTCTGTTTTGTTTGTTTTATTTTTGCAAATTTTGTTAAATATGCATGGTATCACTAAATTTGCTCAGCATCAAAAAGTTGTGTTTTAGAAACTAAAAAAAATCAGAGCTTTCATAATCATTTAAATTGTTGAAACAAAAATGTAGATTGCTGTGAAGAGGAAGAGAAACATTTCTTGCCATGTAAGTGGGTTTTTGGCCTCTTTAAATACATGTAAAAATCTGAATATACCGGTACTTGGATCTGCTTAAGCTGGACTTTAACACAAAAAACTGGAAATTGCACTCATATTAAAAACAATGTTTTTTTTTCTTTTGTATGTTTATGTTTTAGCAATGTAACAGTAGAGAAGTTTACATTTTTTAATATATGGTACTTTTTAAAGAGAAATTTACCTACCGTATTTTAAAGTAGTTGTGCCTAAATTTCTGCAACGAAAAATACAAAATCAAGAAAATACCAACTGGAATGAGCTTCAGAATTTTGAAATTAACATTTTCCAGTATATATATTACATTTATAAAATACTTACCAGACAGAGATCCAAAAGTGGTTATGAATAATGGCATGTTTATGTGTTCATGGGTTTACATTTTTTTGCAAACAATGTCTTAAAATTGTTATTATACATTTTAAAAAATGGACCAACAACATTTTTAATGCGTGATTTGATTGGCAAGCGCAATTCATTTATGTAATGAAAATAGATATAAAGAAGCAATTTGTTTCAAATCAGTTACTAAGACCTGTAAAGGAGTGTTTCATATGGATAATCAGACTACATGATATTGTACATGTTTATGTTTAATTGATTGAGATTATTTCATCTATTTTGGCCCAATAGCTGAACTATTTTTCAACTTAAATAAGTAATTCTATCATGCACATTTAAGTAACTTGGCTTAAATATGTACCTTATTGTCACCAAATATGTAGATCTACCATATTGTCACAATATTTTTCACACAGCATCTATAGCTTCAAATTACTGTTGTTAATAACTGAAAATTCCTATGGCATTGTCATTCCTGGAGATATTTTCAAATGACTTCGCACAAATATGACCCAAAATCTAGGTGATGTATCACAGTACATATTGAAGTCTCAATGTTGTGTTAATGTGATGTACATGTATATTAAAACAGTACTTTTTAGGTCTAGATTATAACTTTATTCATATACATGCATATATATTTTTGCATGGGACAATTGTGTGCAATTGCAAGTTACAAATGCAAGCGTAATCAAGGTAACATTTTAAAAAATAAAATTTATTTTTCAGACAATAATATATTAATTTTCATGCACATGTGACAATGTGACATAATATTTAGCAATAACATGTATCAATGAAGAATTTATCAATATTGCATTAATTGAGGTAATGGAAAACATTTGGGTTGTAAATTTAAGCAAGAAGCCTTTGTGTTTACACATTAAAAACCCAAATGTTTAGTAAAAGTCAGATTGCCAGTTGTCCAGCTGAATTAAGTTGATGTAGACTTAAATTCTTTCCAAAAATCACTTAATTTTATCATGCATGAGTAGGCTAACAAATGTTAGAAACAAATTATTTTTAATATAAATCATTATCCGAGATTATTAAAGCTAGAGCTCGATAAGAGGCAGTGCCTTAGTTCATATTATGATACATTGTAACAGTAGATGGTTTTCAAAGATATAATCTATATGTTCTTTTCGAACTGATTTTTATTCACGCATTTCACTCATTAATGCATCCTCTCAGTCTTACACTTATCCTCTCTCTCTCATCACTCATACTCAGGAAAATCAGCGTGTTCACTGTATATAAACCGATTATATCATCTGTCGAATATAGCAAACTGATTGTCACAAAAACATAGTAGACAGTTCAAAAGTGAGAAAATTTTTATGTATTATTGACCTACATGTAACTGCATAAAGTAGACTTTACAGTTTAATTTAAACATAGTTATTTTACATTACTTTTTGCCACAAGTGAAGCCCGTCATGAACAAACGAAAAGTCAAGATATACAGCACCTGTCAGAAAATGAATAAAATCGTAATATATCACTAGTAATGTATCCCATACAATCTTAAGTAGTTTTTTTTGTATTTTCCGAAGCAACAGAAACACAAATGTTTCGATTTCCCTCAACTCGGCAACAAAAAGGGACAACAAATTTAACTTCTTAAAGTCCAAACGAATGTGGGGGATTAGGCATTGGGAAAACAAGACAAGTAACTGTAAAACATTTGTAACATTATAAACTGAAGTGCTGCAGTGGAGTCCTGACTGCTAAATCAGTTACTTATAAAATAACCAATCTTTTAAACATGAGCATTGACATTTTAACAGCAATCGAATTCGGCGTTATATTTAGTTGATAATATGTCAACACCGATGGCGAAAGTATAACTTTTTTTGCTATTATACGCAGTTACGGTTGAACAATCAGACGGGCATAATAAAATACAATTAGGGGTAGGCGATATACCGCGATACACTGGTTATTGCGGTATATTTGCCGACGATACGATATCGCGATATGATTTGCGAAAACCGTTTTATTATTATATTGAAAAACTACTTAAAACAACTTAAAACAATGCCATTTGAAAATAAACAAGCCGTTCTTTATAACAGTTCTTGCAATATTTTCATATTGTTTATCGTTTTGTAAGACTCTTTGAAATCAAATTTGCTTACAACTTGATCTATCCGGTATGTTTCCGGTTCATGGGCAGACTGGATTACACTGTAGATTTCAGGCAATAAACCACTTAATTTAGCGACATTCAAAATTGCGAAAACTGTTTTGAGATAACATCCTTGAAATGCTTAATCATTACAGACACTTATAAATAAGAAATAGTTTTTGCTCCCGTAAGATGTGTTAAATGGAAGAAAAAAGGGCCGTAAATCAGCGCAGCGTCGAAGCTTTGACAGTCTTTTTTCGGTTTCAAATATCCTATGTAAAATGTCGAGCGACTTTGAAATTGTTAATATCAAAACTGCGTAGTCCCTCGTGTAGTTTTTATGGCGTGAAGAAACCAGAATATTTATTTCTACTCGATTATTTAAAATCACAAATGTTAGTGTCATCTAATGAAATCGTCACAAATGTTAGTGTCATCCAATGGAATCGTCATAAATGTTAGTGTCATCCAATGAAATCGTCACAAATGTTAGTGTCATCCAATGAAATCGTCATAAATGTTAGTGTCATCCAATAAAATATCCACAAATGTAAGTGTCATCCAATGAAATTTTCACAAATGTTAGTGTCATCCAATGAAATTGTCACAAATGTTAGTGTCATCCAATGAAATCGATCTCTTAGTATAATGCTTTTGCAAGCATATTATTTATTCAGTAATAGATGGCTGCAATATTGTATATATTGCAATAGTTAATATGTAAATTATCGCAATATATCGCAATATCATTTTTTTCCATTTTTCCTGGCGATACCCATCCCTAAATACAATGATAACAACTAAATTTACATCTGTAAAAGATTGTAAGATAGATTTGATATCTTGATTTCTTTTCTCAATAATTAAAATGTTTCGGCAAAACATGAATGAACAAATCTTTCAGTAAGGAGGTATAATATATACTCCCTGTCAATAGAAAGTTACCACTTTAGAAATATCTACCAACTGTTAGTGATTGATAAAATATGAAAAAGCTTCGTGTGAATTTAAAGTTTTACTTATGACGTAATTCTAATCAATCGGCACCATTAAGCCTGTTTCCGGTTTTCTGAAAATGCCCCGACTGCCGTCTGCAAAAACATTCTTTTATAACGTTTGCCAACTAAACAGTATAGTGTTACTTAAAAGAAATCATTAAATTTCTTAGGAAGATAAATTTTCCGCGATGCAACGAAAAAGGACAGCCTTTAACGGGTTTTCCCATTGGCTGTAATGTAATTTTGATCTGTTGATTTTTTTTTCGTTTGTATCAAATATTGACATTCCGAAATTTGGAATCAGAAAACGCAAGATTAGGCAGTAAGTTTTCCAACGTTGCAAAAGTGTACTAATGCAATTTCGACATAACTAATGGTTTTAATTTAAAAGCTATGAAAATAGTGGAAGCTTTCTATTGATGGCCAGTATATTTTAATTATAATTGTTTAAAAAAAACAATTACTTTTCTAATCGCAGGGTTTCTTATTCAAATAATTGTTCGCAGATATATATCGAGTATATATAAAACAAGGAACTCTTGAATTTTCCCTCATTTCAGAAATTTATCGAAAATTGCTAGGGCAAACCTGACAAATAACGATTCACATATACCAGACCTCAGCGACCCATATCGTTCTACCAGACTTGCTGAAGTATTTTATTGGCTGTGAGAAAACGCAAGGAAAGATGCCAACGAGGAGCTTGAACAGAAATAGTTAATGTCGTCGACATGTTCTGGTAATACTACTATGCTGCCTGGTGTTATTTTTAAGAAATATAAGGTTTTTCGTTAATTTCCAGATATTGGACCATCGAAGAAGCTGCACATCAGGAAATAAAACTTTTGAAGCAAGATATCGAAACTTTACATGACGACAAACGCCCCCCGGTTATATATGAGACAAAAACTGATCCAGCATTAGTGAGAAGCTTAAAGCAGCTACGGAAGGATCTCCTTTTGAAGAAACACAGGTATGGTATTCAAGCGCTGCGAAATTCATATCGTATGATATTACTTTTGTACAAAATAAATACTAGCATTATATTTTCAAGAAAATGCAATTTAAAATTATATGAAGTTGTTCAGTGTACTCCTAGGAAGATTATAAGAGGATGTTTTGTTTATTATTCAAGAACTGATCCATTCTCAAGGGAATTTGTAATGACACCAAAACTGGCCAACACCTACATAGTTTGTTTTTTTTATTTCTGATACACTGCAGAGCATCATTAAAACTTGAATTGCATTTACTTGAAAACTTAATCTTTATTACGTCAAATAAAATATGGCAAGATAAGAAAATTTTCTGAATCAATAGAATTTCAGAAGTAAATATATCAAAAATAGAAGGTGTTCTAACTTTGATTTATTCAAAAGCTATTATCATAATTAGTACGACTGCAGGTAATATTTATATTCCGTATATTTTACTAACATGAGAAGGCATTTTATTCATTGGAAGTTATAAATTCGTCATTCTCTTCTTGAACGCCTTTTGCATAACTTGAAAGTACCTTATAATCAAGATTTCCAAGAATTAACGGTCTAATTTTCTTAAAAAAAGCAACATATGCATATCAGGAATCGCCACACTCAAAAAACACAGCCTCCCCACGCAGCGAAAAAGAAGAGAGGAAGATAGAGAGAGCGCATGTTTTATATATGTATGTCAATTCAAATAGGACGCCACAAACAATTAATAAACAAGAGAACCTTTGGGGATACCGCCTTGGAACGGTCAGTGGCAAAACAAATTGCCACTGGGGGTTTAAACCAGGTTCTAGGGTCTAAGACTTCTTACTCCACTCCATGATAACATTTAAGATCATTAAGCAGGATTAATACCTGTTAATTAATAGATCTCATAAATTTACTTTGTTATGAATTGTTTATTGTGGGACGTATCTGTGTCCCAGTCAGGTTAGCTTTGCATATTATTCAATCACTCCAAGGATATACTTCCTGCTTTTTAATTTTTTATTTTTTTATATTTTGCTGTTTAGTTTATATTCAGACCTATATCAAAATTCAACTAGGTTTATTACATGTACCTCGTTTAGGGCAAACACGTCCTTTATCTGGGGACCATACGCCGCTGATCATGAAATGGTATTAATCTGAAAATACCAAACCGAAGGTTCCATGTTTACCGTCGAAATAATTGATTTGCATGGCGAGGCGCTTTCGCCGTATAGTACAATGAACGGTATGGGCAAAATCATTTAGAATATTGATCTACGTTCATCCTTAGCAGTGTTACACACTTCCATTACTGCCTATGAAGTGTGCTTAATCAAACCGAGTCTTCAATATTTTCATGTTTGATTTCCAATGACTTTTAAAGTTCCATTTACATCTTTGTATATTTTAGTTCTCAGAAGAATGTGTCAGAATCACAACGCATGCATGATATGGGATGTGATGAGTTTAGAAGCAACGTGACGGACGTGTGCGCCTTTTGTGCAACAGATGAAAAATTAAATCCAGCCATTTACTTCTGCAAAGATTGCAGCAAGTTTGGCAGATATATCTGTGGAATCTGTAACAAAAACCATGGCAGATTTACGAACAATCACAACGTTGAGAGAATATTTACAGTGTAATATTAACAACGAAACCAATTAATCACATGTTAAAGGAGTCGGCGTTTAAGCGACTCCTAAAACACAAACATTCATATTCTTGTGGTCGCATGTATGTAACAACAATAAGCATTGTCATTAGTGATTTTCAATTATTTTATTTACATTTTATGTTTTGTTGCTTTTCATATTTGCTTGCTAGATAGTATATGGTGTTTTTGTTTTCTATAAAAATTATCGGAAGGCAGAATCAACAGATATTTGTTTATTGTAGGGTTTTGATTTTATGTTTATTAATTAATTGTTTTTGTGACACTTTCTTGTTTTTGTGGCACTTTCTTGGTCAAACAGATAAATGATTTGTACAATCTCACTTACAAATTTAAGAGATTAAACATCTGAATCAGTTTATACCTGCCAGTTTAATGTTACTAATGTTACTCAAGCAAATTGTTTTCTAAGTTTATCCTGGTATCATATATTTTGACGTACTTGCGCTTTCAAACCTGAGATTTTCATATTGAATTCTACATTAGTATCATAAACATAAATCAATCCTTAATTGATAAAAATTGCAATGTTGGAAAATAATCAAAAATGTTATTGTAGAGCAAGAAACAAACATGGAAACCACAAACATGCTACTTTTGGTCTTCTACCATATATTTTGACGAATGTAATGTAACAACATTTCTCACTGGTTAAAAAATAGTTTACGCACTGTCTTGTATCTGCAACATCAAAAGAAAGTGAGCATTATTATTTATGACATTTAGTTGTTTTTTCACAACTCTTGTAAGGTAAAATAATTGGAATTGGAATTTCATTTAAGATTCTGCATTTACATTGCTTTACGTGTTAAAAGACAACACTTGGATGACTGGAGGTATATTTCCTTTTTGCTCAAGACTAACCGCATATCACAAAGTCAAGTCCTTCGCAGTGTTAATATTTTGATATCGAAGGGTTAAAAAGGATGATGATTATAACTACTAAAAGATGGTAAAAATGTAGGGTCACAATGTAACATGTAAGTGATAAACAATGTTGAAAAATTTCAGCACAACATATAATACACGCATGCAAATCCCATGTCTTTGATGCTATATTTGTCATTTGTTGCATACAACAAGAAATGTGTCTTAAATTATGTAAAACATATCAAAATTAAGGATAAAAAAATAGGTAACTAATGTTATTTTTACTATCAATAACAAATTAGTGTTCACTTGGCTTCAGGTTGCATAATTTACATTTTAAATTTATTAGATTCTCTATTTAATATTAAGTGAGAAAATTCGAAATTTAGAAACCAGATCAAAACAAACAGTTCGTCCAAATATATGGTGGGATAAAATATGTGGTACGACGATATAATGCTGTAATATATATGCAGAAAAGTAACTGAACTTCTCTATTACGGTAATAAAGTTTATGGTATCCTTTTTCTGAAATAAGTGTAATTGTAAATCTTCTAACTTAGCAGTGTAGTATAGGAAATAAGTTGACAGTGTGGTAATGAAAGATGTTGTTATTAAAGTAACAGTCCATAAAATCTGTAAAAATTAGTGATGTGCGATATTACCGGTATATCGGTATATTGCGATTCGAGTCATTGGCGATTCGCTGTACAGGTAAGGTCTCCGAATCACCGGTATGCTAGGAAACATTCGTAATAGTCCGTAAATTATAACCAAATTAAAAAAAAACGTTGAGCTTTATTCACGTAATTACACTTTTTTGTTGTTTTTTTGTTGTTGTTGTTGTTTTTTTGCTTTTCATACGTTTATATTATTATAACAGTGGATGTACCCGATCCCGGAATAGTATGGCAATACCGGAAATAATTTCCTTCCAATTTTCCCATAGCATCGCAAAATGGAGAAAGCGTCGGGCGAAAATCGTAAAACAATCCATTGGAAAAGACTCCAAGTTGGAATCATTCCGGCCTTATACAGTCCAAATCCACTCAAACTATATTATAATAATTATAAGAAAATGTAGCCGGTTGTTTTACGTGTAAAATGGCTGTCAAATGCCCAGGCGGAACTAAAAATTGAACAACTCATTTGCGAAGACCAATCTAATGTAGTTGTCTGCAAAAAGGTGAAAAGTAGACCATCTGTGGAGGAAACTGTTTCTCATGGACGAAAGCATGAGGTTTCGCCAACTTTAGTTCAAATAATCTGAAGGCAAATAAAATCTTGTCATTCTAACCCCAATACCCATCCGTAGTAAAAAAATGTTCATGAAAAGTATTTTTCATTAAATGTTAGAAACTATACCGCAACAGACAGGAATATAATAGTGGTCCAAGAAAATCCTTATAGTCATTAAGTGCGAACAGTGTTTCCTCACCGCGAGAGATGCAAATGAGGCTGAATAACTATGTGCATGCATGTTCAACGAATATACTTAATGAAAGAATCGCCGACAAGTAAGACCAAATTTTTCAACAAGAAAGGCGGAGTATTTAAAAAACCCAACGTACTTTGACTGCAGGTTAATATCTAGTAGTTGTTGTAGGCTAGCACGTCATGAGAAGGCTTTAAACCCGTCCCACCCCAATGACTGCGCTTGCATTGCCAGATGCGTTGTTAACTTTTAATTTCGCTTTTTAAAAACTCATTTGAAAAAAAAAACTATTTCAGTAGCGGTGAGTTATGAATTGAAGAACAAGATAAGATACTGATTTAAACAGTTTACATTCGGCGATATAGTGGTGAACAAAGTGTGAATGTTGTCCTTATTGTGTAAATAAGGCAAGACATATCTCACCACTGTACGCTCAATCGCTTCGGGAAACAATCGTGTGACACACCGATCTCCGAAGTAATGTCAATCTCATTACGTGCACGTAGATTATAATAACATCTCATCACTTTGAGCTTTTGTATTTTATATTTGACTAGGATATGGTATTAATTGTCTTTTGAAGTAAATAAAATTATCAGTTTCTCAATTCACGTGTTTTTATTGAATGCTAATTTCATTTATTTTGTACATTATTCACGTTCAAAACATCATAATGAATTCATTATCAGTTGAATACAAAGACGGATATCTTTTGAGATTTCAGAACACGATCACATTTTGAAAACATCGCTATCATTTCTACTGAAATTTCATAAATGACACAACATCCCTCTTGTTACTAGCAGAATTCTTTATTTGACCTCACAATAAGTATTTTGTAACAAATTAGGGAGAAGCATTATCAATACTACCAAATAGACGTAGGGGTCAACTCTACCGCGGTCACTACTACCACGTGGAAACTTTCTGAATTTCAATTATAAATTTAAAAAATCGTCAAATGATAGGACCAGATTTAAATTCCTCGATACTACAAATTTCGCAAACCCCTCCCATAGAATAAAAAGCTTCAACAGGACTCTATCTACATGTTTAAGTTGGCATGCCTATAAGATTCCGATTAAGAAACACAATACCAAACCAATGCATTGGACAAACATTTATTCCCGGCTGAGTGAAAATGAGTTTATATCAAAGTGTTTTTGAAATTGGGTGATCCGGGAAAACCTTTTTACTACGACATTTGGTAGAAAGAAAAACACGTTTGAAAATTCTGGATATGCTGTATATTCGAACGCAGACGCCAAATATGTGGACAGAGAAGTACAGTTTGAAAGCAACCGAACACTATAAATATCAGAAGACAGATATACAAATTGTAATTGGGCATAATTTTATGAATTTTCATTCTAAATTTGTGAAGTTTTCTTCCGGTGGGGAAGCTGTCTTTATGCAGACGGACATGTGATAATACAAACGATGAAATGCCCATTGAATTTTCCAAATACACCCAACAGTTATTTGTTTTAGTTATTAAGTTGTTAACTGTTAACTGTTTATTATAGATGAAATGGAAACCTTGAAAGACGCCAGACATTTCATGCGCGGATGAGACCGTTCATGGGCAGTAATGGAAATGCATATTACTGCGCATGCCGCATATAGCCCCGGGCTGAGCGCACGACGGTGGCAGGAGTTTAAGAGTTTATGAAGTTTTATAAGGAAATCTTTTCTTAAAAGAACCTAGAAGCTCGATTTGTTTCTTTTATCCCTGTCATCGTGTTCTTGCTGATTTGACTCCGGGTGCTCTGGTCTCGGTAAGATAATTGAGTACCCGCCCTTTTGCTTTTCAATGCTATTAGCTTCGTATGTTTTATATGTTTGCGAGCTTTTGCATGCAACATTGTTAAGATGATGGGTGGGTTGGAGTTATTTTACTAAGACAACTTGTGCTTGTTTTGTGATATGAGAACCTGCTCTGGCAAGTGTGAGGTTGGTGCACACTAGAACTAGGTTTAAACCCAGCAGATGCAATTTGTTTTGCCACTGACCGTTCCAAGGCGGTATCCCCAAAGATTCTCTTTTTCGTTAATTGTTTGTGGCGTCTTATTTGAACTGACATGCTCTCTCTCCTCTCTCTCTCTCTCCCTCTCCCTCTCTCTCTCTCTCTCTCTCTCTCTCTCTCTCTCTCTCCCTCTCTTACTTGCTTCTTTTTCGCTGCCTGGGGAGGCTATGTGTTTTGTGCGTGTGGCGATTCCTAATAATACCTGAGTATGAAACTCAATTTATTAACCAGAAACTGAATTTTTAGTTTTAGCAACAGTGACCTTGATCACAGACACGTGGGTAGCAATCCCAATTTGTCTCTTGTTATAAGCTACTAATATACCAAGTTTGGAGTCAATATGCCAAAGCAAACTCAATTTATTAAGTGGAAACTGAATTTCTATTTTAAGCAACAGTGACCATTACCTTGATCAGAGACACCTGGGTAGGAATCCCAAGCTGCCTCTTGATATAAGCTACTAATACACCAAGTGTGGAGTCAAAAAACCAAAGCAAACTCAAATTATCAAGTGGAAACTGAATTTCTTTTTTAGCAACGGTGACCTTGATCACAGACACCTGGTTAGCAAACCCAAGCTGCCTCTAGATAAAAGCTATCCATATACCAAGTTTGGAGTCAATAGGTCAAAGCAATCTTAAATAATTAAGTAGAAACTGAATTTCTATTTTTAGTAACAGTGACCTTGACCTGAATCACAGACACCTGGGTAGCGACCCCAAGCTGTCTCTAGATATAAGCTATCCATATACCAAGTTTGAAGTCAATAGGCCAAAGCAAACTCAAGTTATTAAGCAGACTCTGAATTTCTATTTTTAGCAACAGTGACCTTAACCTTGATCACAGACACCTGGGTAGAAACCCCAAGCTGCCTTTTGATATAAGCTACTCATACATCAAGTTTGGAGTCAATATGCCACAGCAAACTCAAGTTATTAAGCAGAAACTGAATTTCTATTTTTAGCAACAGTGACCTTGACCTTGATCACAGACACCTGGGTAGCAATCTCAAGCTGCCTTTTGATATAAGCTACCCACACACCAAGTATGGTGTAAATAGGCCTAAGCAAACTCAAGTTATTGAGCAAAGACTGAATTTCTATTTTTAGCAACAGTGACATTGACCTTGATTACAGACACCTGGGTAGCAACCCCAAGCTGCCTTTTGATATAAGCTACCCATACACCAAGTTTATAGTCAATAGGCCTAAGTAAACTCAAGAAATTGAGCAAAGACTGAATTTCTATTTTTAGCAACAGTGACCTTGACCTTGATCACAGATATATAGGTAGCAACCCCAAGCTGCCTTTTGATATAAGCTACCCAAACACCAAGTTTGGAGTCAATAACCGTAAGCAAACTCAAGTAATTGAGCTAAGACTGAATTTCTATTTTTAGCAGCAGTGATTTTGACCTTGACCCTGTGGTCATGATTTGAATAACTTTTGTAGACATCAGTGCCAGGATGCTTCAGGACAAATTTGGTTAAAATCCATCAAGTGGTTTCAGAGAAGATGTTGTTTAAAGGAAATTGTTGACGGACGACGGACGACGGACGCCGGACGACGGACGCCGGACAAAGACGGCTCAGGTGAGCTAAAAAACAGGAAGTATGTCCTATGTGTGCTTTAACAGTGCCAAAATTTATTCTGTCTAAGATATTGAAACCACCCGAAATATTAAACAAAATTTGTTGTATATTTTCTATAAACATACCTAAATATCGTGCTCAACGATATTTCAATGACGAAACTGATAACATGACTGATTGAATGTACGGCAAACATTTTACAGCAGCTACTGTGATATTAAAAAATTTGAAAAAAAAAGAAATATGCATATCAGGAATGGCCACATCCAGCATACACAGCCTCCCCACACAGCCAAAAAGTAGAGAGGAAAAGAGAGCATGTTATTACAAAAATCAGTTTCAAAATGGACGCCACAAACAAATAACGGAAGTGAGAACCGGAGGGGTTACCGCCTTGGAACGGTCAGTGGCAAAACAAATTGCCACTGGGGGTTTAAACCAGGTTCTAGGGTGCACCAACCTCACACTTGCCCCAACAGGTTCTCGTATCACAAAACAAGTACAAATTGTCTTGGTGAAATAACTCCAACCCACCCATCAGCTCAACAATGTTGCATGCAAAAGCATACAAACATATACACATAAGAATTTAATAGCATTGCAAAGCCAAAGGGCGGGTACTCAATGATCTTACAGAGACCAGAGCACCTGGAGTAAAATCAGCAAGAACACGATGACAGGGATAAAAGAAACAAATCGAGCTTCTAGGTTCTTTTTAGAAAAGATTTCCCAATAAACTTTCATAAACTCTTAAACCCCTGCCACCGTCGTGCAACCAAAGAGGTAAGCATAATGATCAACTGTAGATGGGTTAATCACCAGGCCTGCAGAGCGCTGTAAAACATCATGTTGGTAACCTTTCTTTTTAAATTTACAGATGGTTTTTACGAATAACCGGGAGAAATTAACATCGCCTTTTATCTTCTTAAGTTTATAAATTAAATCTCCATGAAAAAACTGGCTGTGAAATACCTTGTTGCAATAGTGATTTTAAACTGCACCTGTATTTATGAATTAGATCTGGATATCGGCGATAAAACTTGCAAAAGGTTTTCCTTAATTTGTGATACCTATAACCTTGTTTTAAAAGTTTTTCTGTAATGCAAAGATTACGTTCATTGAAATCATTCACATCGTTGCAAGCTCTTGAAAAGCGAACAAGC
Organism: Corbicula japonica; assembly: GCA_038501625.1. Lineage (NCBI taxonomy): Eukaryota > Metazoa > Mollusca > Bivalvia > Venerida > Cyrenidae > Corbicula > Corbicula japonica. The sequence continues at coordinate 4,115,126 of JAZAYU010000032.1, forward strand.
TGTGAGATATAAACCCCGTAAGAAGTCGCACGAGGAACATCGCCGTCTAGAAACGGAAAATTTACTATATTAAAATTAAAATCATCTCTTTTATCATAAATTTTAGTAGTGACGTAACCATTGTCAATGGATAGATTTAAATCAAGAAAGTTTGCTTGCTTTTCTGAAGTGTTCGCTTTATTAAGCTGTAGTTCTTTAGGATAAATCTTATTAACCAGTAATGGAAAATGGTTATTATCTATATTTAATAAATCATCAAGGTACCTCGAGGTGTTGTTAAAAGCTGTAATAATATCATCTTGATGTTCGGTAGAAAGAGATAACATAAAATCTCTTTCATAACAGTATAAAAACAGATCAGCAACAAGGGGTGCACAATTAGTACCCATTGGAATGCCTATTACTTGTTTATAAATAGAGGTACCAAATCTCAAATAAATATTATCCAATAAAAATGTAAGCGCCTGTATAAGGTCTTGACAGGTCCATGAAGTATAATTATCATAAGAACCACTGTAAAGAATGCCCTATGTTCATTACAAGCAATAAATGTTTTATTTTCTCTAGCAAAAGTTTTTTCAATGAGACTGGTTAGCTTGTCTCTTATTAAATTATGAGGGAGAGAAGTATACAAGGTAGAAAAATCATATGTAGACAAACAGAACGCCTGAAAATTATTTGATTTAAGTTTCTTCAAAACGTCATTTGAATTTTTTATAGACCAAAATAAATTTTTGCCAGTAGTTTCAAAAACTTTTTCGCAATACCTAATTACATGTTCTTTTATAGCTGTAAGACAAGATGTTAAGAGCACGGATAACTTTGTAGTTGTACAAGAACTAGAGTTAGCGATAAATCTTGCTTTGTACGGTGTTTTGTGCATTTTAGGCAACCAATACATAGTAGGTACTTTGTCTTGTTTCGGCTCAACACTGATTTTAAATTTTGTAATTTGTAGAGTGTGTGCAGTAACAATATCACTCTCAGATGAAGAAGTCAGTGTATAAGCATTAGTGCTATTAAGCTCTTCAGTTTGAACATTTATATAGTGTATACGTCACACTATAATAACATTATTTGAAGCCTTATCAGCAGGTGTTAAAACAAATTTGTTGTGAAAATCTTGAATACCCTTTTTCCAATGACGAAAGTTAAAACGAGGTCGAGGTGGTAGTAAAGCTATGTTTCTTTTATAGAAGGATATACGAGTGTCAATTATTTTGAATATTTGTTTTTTCCAGTTTGAAAGAGCATTAGGCTCAGCATGTTCTCGTTTACACCATTTATTGCAAAAAGAGTTTAAAGACTCTGCAATTTCCGCACGACAGGTATTAAAGTCGATGTCCGATGGAATTCTGTATTTTGGACCTTTTGAAATTGTGAACTTCTGGCAGTGAAGATGAATCCTTCAATGCGGTATTTTCAGATCAACACCATTTTAAGATTAGCGGCCTGATGATCCCAATTAAATGAACGGGTTTGTCCTAAACGAGAAATCAATGATCGGAAAAAATAGAAGGAAAAGAAATTTATTAGTTCATATAAAACAGAAAACTGTAAAGAAGGTATTGCTTACCAAACATATATCACCTTCAAGTAATTGGTGTGTTGAAATTGAATTACCGAGTCAACTAGATATTTGTTTGTTCATTTGGGAACTAGCGTAGACATTTGTGGACTAGTGTCACCCTAGAACCGGCTTTAAACTTTATGTCCAAAGTGTGATGCAGGAACCCCTTGGATTCTCATTTTGTTAATATATTAATACTTTTTGTGTTTTGTTTTTTTTTCACTTTTTGGGTGACGTCACGTCACCCTTGGCTACAGTATATGTGAATTTCTCGATGGTACCTCGCTCTCTATCTACTTCGTGCTAATGAACGCGGTACCAAATGTGAAATCCGATCATTTTACCTCCAGAGAATTAGTGGCCTTGAATAACGTATGCAGTTTATGTAGGTTCACTGTGTTTATGAGACGGTAGACGGCGCAGCTCGATTGTCCTGAAATCTGAACACACATTTTTGTGGAATTTTTGTGATAAAATGTCCAGATTAAGGTTTCAGAACAATGCGGATTATCTTGGAAAAATGTTGTTAATAACGGACATTTATCTCTCTAATTGTTTAAGTTTTGGGAATAGCATCTTTCGCACAGATAAGAACTCGCAAGTGGTGAACTGTATCATGTCATTATAAACTTGCTTAATTGCTTTTGCTATCTTGTATACCTTAGAGCTCTTGAGAAAATTTTATGAATGAAATTTTTGCTGAGGACATTTACATTAGACATACTTCAGTATTCTTAAAAATATTTTATTTGATTTTGAATTTTTTAAGGTAAATACAAACTGAAGAAAAGAAGAGATTGTAGTATCTAGCTGTTAAACATAAGTCCCTGTTGTTGTTGTTGCTGTTTGACCCTCCCGCCTCTTACCGAGGACATTATGGTCTGGTTCGTGAAATCCCTGTGGTTTATCAACATTGTATTATAAACTCTCATATCTGTTGTATGAATCATTTTGATAGTAGACTTGGCTATAGCAGCATAGTAATTGTCGGTCATCCTGATGACCGATATATTATAATTGACCAAACTTGAGCTCTCTACCTGAACACCGGTTAACAGCGATGTAAAGCAAAGTTCACGGACCAGACGGAACGGATTATTTAGAAAAGTAGACTCTTACTAAGTCGTTATTTATGGATAGACTCTTACTCAGTCGTTATCTATGAAAACCTAGCGGCCTCTTATTGGCTATTAAACGACGTCATATCTGGAGTCTGTACCTTTTCTTAAATCCTCTCTCCAGCTTCTGATCAGCTAGGCTTATTACTCATAAAGATCTTTCCAACGAAAAACAATAAACATTTATATGGATTTTGTCTAGTAAATGTATACTGTGTATGATAAACAAAAGATGTTCAGCTTTTGACTCTATTAGCAACTAGAATGTGTAGAGAGCACTGAACAGAGATCAGCTAATTATTTTGCAGCATTTTGTGAAACTCGGGGACAGGGGTATCCCGGGGAACGTTTTTCATGTTTAAGCTCGCTCGATATGGATTACATTCGTCGTTACTTTGATAAGTTTGCTAAACTGTTATCTTGCATTTTGCCACTAAACTGGTTATTAAAGTTTTGTAAGGTTTTGAATGTAAAAAATATCATTCGAACATCAGAACACACATTTTTGCAGGAATCTTTAATCGGCTCATGAAACTGACAATAATAGACAATACAAGTTTAGCTTTCCAAAGTTTTAATTTGGTTTTGAATCTACAAAATAATCTTTGAAACATGCGAAAACACATATTTTTGCGGAAGTCTCAAATCGAGTCATTAAACTGTCAATAAAAGACAAAACAAAATTATGCTTTCCAAAAAGCTAGTCGGTCATGAGCATAACCTTTCAACAAACAAAGACGGCGCTGAAGTGCATACTTTAGGCAAATTTGAAATTAACGCGTTTGGTTGTTATTGGAAGTCATAAGACATTCTAAGTAAATACCAACATTCTAACGAAATTGTTCTAGATCAGAAAAAGCAATGTTATCATACCGGTGAGTCCCGGTCAGACTGTGTGAACATTTTTCTCTCCCACTCTGTGACAGTGAACAACTGTGTTGTTTTTTTAACATATTCTGAAGCTTTTGGTATATATTGACAGCTTGATTATCGTTGGTTTCTAACAATTTGTGACGCAAAATAGTGTTTGATAAACTTTACAATTTCGGTTTACCTCCAGGTGAATTATTTTGTTTGCAAACACGGTTAGTTTTATCACCTGCTTAAATTCATCTCCTTGGAAAGAAGAAAGACCTATAAATAAACTTACATTTTTGTATGACATCCAATAAATATAAAGCGCTTTAATTTCAAGTGGCTTAAAGTTTAAACAAACTGTTGTGCTGTCTTCTTAAAAGGTTCTGCTAATGACCGACTAGCTTTTTGGAAAGCTAAAACTTGTAAAGCTTATATATACAAACACTGGTAGTTGATAGAACATTACATCTGGTGCATCCAAAAGTTAACATGTGAGTCATACAAGGGTTTGTCTGATATCTCATGGGGTCTTTCGATTGGAGCCGCCGACTAATATTTGTGCTTACTTTGAGAATTTAATGTGGAAGGATACCAGCATAATTTCAGAAATGTTTGTTGTTTTTTTTCAGATATATATTAATGAAAAATGTTTTGCAAAAAAAAAAATTCACAAATTGTTAACGAATTGCACCATTGGAACTGGTTGACATCGCTTTGTAGGATTTCAGTGATATTTTTTTTTTAATTTTCAAATAATAAGTTCTCCTGAGCACGTGACTATTTTGTGGGGATAATAGCATAATTTCAGAAATGTTTTTATTCTTGTTCTGATATATATATATATATATATATATATATATATATATATATATATATATATATATATATATATATATATATATATATATATATATAAATGAGAGTTGTTGAGCAAAAAAAAACGTATTAACAAATGGTTATTGACATCGCTTTGTAGGATTTTTTTTATTTTTCTTAAATTTTAAAATAATAAGTTCTCCTGAGCACCTGACTATTTTTTGAAAACAACGGTAGCCGGTCTTCCGTATAATCGGTCAGGGATGTTGACTGTTGCACTGTAGATGTACCTGTTGGAAGTTGTGGAACATAATTCGTGAGAAACAAAGGTGTGAATAGACTGGTTTATGCTGGGGGGGGGGGGGGGGGCTGATGACGGGGTGGGTGCGGGAGGGGTATCCCCTCCCGCATTCGATTTTTTTTATGCGGTGTGCTAAAATGGTGCAATTTTAAGTATACCTAAACTATATCTGTACTTATTCAGTGTGCAATAAATTAACAGTTCTCTCGAACTGAGGATGAACATAAATTATCCAACTTTTATTTTTTACTAAATCCAAATGAATGAAGTGTACTCTGAGAACTCTTCATTTTCAGAATGTTCAAAAATATATTTCACTCTTAAAATTGTGGACAGATATTGAGTTAAACAGTCTTACATTTTTGTAGTTTCGCAGAAAACAAAAGAAAAGTAATAAAATGTGGTACCTGCTATGTTGTCTAATCCGGGTGTCAAAATAAAGCACATTCCGCTCAAATATATCAAAAATAATTAATTACAATATCCAGTTTAAAGTTCCATCTAGGGTCAACCAGTGTTACTTTTTCAAAATAACTTGAAAATATTGCTCTTCTGAATCAAAATCCAAACACATCATCCTTTGTCCCTTGAGGTCACTCACCCGTGCAAAAAGCATGCAAATCATGCCCACTTGAGTTTACCTGTAGGACAGTTTAAGCTCTACATGTATAACAATGTAAATCTTGTGTAATGGTATTTGTGCAGTGTTTTGAAATTCATAATAGTCAATGTTTAAAAAGTTATTTTGAAAAAGTAACACTGGTTGGCCCTAGATGGAACATTGAACTGGATATTGTAATTAATCGTTTTGGATTTATTTGAGTTGAAAATGCTTTATTTTGACACCCGGATTAGACAACATAGCAGGTACCACATTTTATTAATTTTCTAACAAAATTCATTTTTTTCAACAATTGTCTCCTATTATTATCAATATTTATCTATTTGTAACAATATAATAACAGTTTGTTTGGAAATCGTTGAAAAAATGATAATTTAATTTTCACAGCTCATCATTAATGCAACTGTACTAGCTGAGGCTATGAATTACCTTAAGGACATGTACTTCCTGGTCAAGATTCAAAGAGTGTAGTGCATGCATTTAAAGGGTCTAAATAGAGTTGACAGATAACAGTGGGAAAAGGGTGTCTGTTAAAGGCTTTAGCTAATGAACTGAATATAAAGCGCCCCTTTATCTGATTTATAAGGTTGGAAACTTCCTTAAAATATGGTTACATTAACATAACTCTGGCTCCCTCCACATTGTTATATATGAAACCAAGATCAAATAGCCTTTCACGGGGTCCCCGTGTATTTACGTTGAAAGTGGAAATAATCAAGAGACATAGTACAAGGTAAAGAAATAAGCTATAATAATACGAAATAAATACAATTTTGCTAACCCAACAATTTCCATACTATATGACTAACACAAAAAATTTGTTCTGCCTCTTCCATTTACTAAATGACATTTATAAGGCTAATGGCATTGCTTTAAGTTGTGATGTGTTGCTATAAAGCATGAATATAAAATTATCATCAAAATTGGTACTTGTGTAAATATTGAGTTGCATAAAACCAGGGCTATGCATTCTGGGCAGTGATGTATTTTGATCCTGGTATTGCTCGATCAAACAGACATGTATCCTGTAATGTTTTTGTATTTGTCCTGTTCAATTGCTTTTAATGTCCCCTTTCTCATTTATTTAAACAGTTCCCCAAAAATTACTTTTGTCAATATTTTGACCAGTTTTATTTTGTTGAATATTCCCATTTCTAGCAACTATTGAATTGGATAATTTTCAATGATTGTTGTATCTGAGTTATTGGTAATTTTATGCAATCCACCCTCAATTTCTACAAAAAGCATTGGCAAGAAACATAACTCTGTGTATCTTTTTTCTGGGATTATCTCCCCGTTTTAAACTTGGAGATAAATGGTTAACCTGTTTCGGCAAGTTGGATATTTCTCAATTTCTACTAAGGGCATTGGCATGAAAGTTCTCACACTCACTTAACAGTGCATAATTTATGACATTTACAAGTTACATATTTCTGGCTAGCTTATTCCTGGGGTTATCTCCCCATTTCATACTAAGAGATAAATGGTTAACCTGTTTCTGAAAGTTGGATATTTCTCATTGTCTGCAAATAACAGTAAAATGAATTTAATACACTTACTTAACAGTGCTCAGGTCATGACCCTGACAAGTTAAATAACTCCAGCTACCTTATTTCTGAGGTTATCTTCCCATTTTGTACTTAGAGAAATGGTTTATCTGTATCAGCATGTTGGATATTTCTCAATTTCAATCATGTGCCTCTTATAAATGCCCACCCTCCAAATACTTGCATCATCAGTGTTTGTAATAATGCTAAGCATTAATTACATAAAATTCTGTAACTTTCCCAATTTTGTCATGAATAATCTGTACATTATAATCTTAGATTATAAATATGTTACATTATTTGATTTCCATGTAAAATTCTTTTTATGCTCAGGTTCTGGCACAAGAAAGTTCTTTTTTCCATTATTTAGAACTAACTTGTGATTTCTTGCTGTTTTAACACTGTGCTATCATTTTAAATTTGTATTATGACAAACTTCGCTAACGGGGCATATGTGTTGTCCAAACATAGCTTCTTTTTTGTTGTTTTTTTGTTTATTTACAGTGAAAATTTTACTGCAATTTAACTTATATCACATATCTATATGTCATTCAACATATGCAACCCACAATGTTGCAAGCACATAACATGTCTTCCATAGGAGTTTCTTAATTCTGTTTAGTTATTATAAATCTTTATTACTGAAATAAAACTGGAATTCCTGTTACATTGAACATTATGTGATTGTTTTAATTTGATTATGTTTACGCTCCGCTGGCTTGCAGCCCTTTCAGTGCTTTGATTTTTGCCATGTGACGATTTTTGAAAACTACAGAAGCCCGTACTATCGGGATGTTGACTGTTTCACTGCGTATGTTCTGATTTTTGTTGTAATAGAACGTAATAATCTCAGTCATTCAGATTTCGTCAGAGCAGTGTGATTACATTGTTGACTTTGATGCCTTGCGCATATTTATCGTATAAAACGTTCAAATTAATTCGTACTCGAAATTTTCGCTCCAACTCAGTCTTGGATATAAGCATCCACACGAACGCCCGTGGTAGATCAATCTTGATAAAGCAGAAGCCGGACACACAAACTTTTGCTATGCCATCCAAACTCCTCAAATAGGAAACTCCATAAAATCTGTAGATGATGTGACGTTATGACAATCACTCTAAAACGTCACCCATCAGTACTTTCAGTGCTTTGATTTACTATATTCAAATACAGTAATACACTGTGGTTACATTTTTTATAGAAAATTGGTCCCGCATAAATTATCACGCCACGCGAAGGCGATTATGCACTTCGAGCGTCATTTTTTTACGAAACAATCTTCTCAATTAACTTCCAACAACGTAAAGTTGAAGTCCCTTTATGGCTCTGGGCGTTCAATATCATCTTTATCTTACTGATATAAAATATCATCTACAAAACAAATTTAATTGTTATTGAAACTGAACAAAAGATGGCCAATACGCAGGTATAGACAAGGTGACACAATACATCATAAACTCAAAAGGAATCGTTAAAAGACGTTTTTCTGTCAATACAAGCAATTTGAATTAGAATGTATGTCCAAGAATATTTTTATACAGAATAGGATATTTTGACTGTGGCTTTTGGTTGCTTAATTTAAGAATAATTGCCAAAGAGATTTAGACCGTGAGATAATTTGGATAATAATCATTCTCGGGATATGCAGAGTCAAGCGAAATAAATTTGCCACTGACTATTTTCAGGGGATGACCCCTTAATTTGTTCACATAAATCAATTGATAAGAATATTCTGATAGGACGTTTGTTATGCGGTTATTCTCAATTAAAATTATGTCTTAAAATTTCCCTAAATACAAGCCACGTTGTTATTCTGTAAGTTGTAAACCCATTTAATTTCAATGTTTCATTGAACGGCATTATGTTTTCATTTTATCTTAAATTCAAATTTTTTTACATGTACCTGATGAAAAAATTATTGTAAGATGTATGGTATTGATAACCCCAGTCATACAAATATTGCGACAGTGCCTAACCAACAATGCAAGAGACAGAAAAGTAGTAACCATCCCTATACCCAAACAGGATAGTTCAAGTATGCCTAAATACAGTCACCCACAATAATTGTCATTCTGCATGGTTAACAATAAATCAGTCCTGATTAACTACTCAAAATTTGATAAGAGCCACTTTTACAGTCAGAGTTTTCCCGCTTAGATAATTTTACACTCATGTTTAAGTTCAATAATTCAACTCAGATGACTCATTCATCGGTTTTATCAAGTAAACAAAACAAACAAAACTTCATGTATCATTAACTGTCCAAAATTTTAACCTTCATAATTTAAATTACTGCCTACAAAATATGTCGTTATCAAATTTGTGAGATGTAAATATAAATCTTGAATTCTATCCATTTGGCAGACACCGAAGAGTCCTTTGTAATCTTTCTAGATCTCTTCACAAAGCCCGCGTCCACCATAATATTTACTTTATTTTCTTGGCCATATCTTTCTGGTAAGTCACTGCTTGTTTTAAGATCACGAGTAATGTTATCATGTTCATTTCTTACTGGAAGTATATTAGTTTATCGTTAAGATAGTTTTCTGATTTTCAATTTACTTAAACTAGTTTTGTCGATTAAATAAATTATTGTATGTACATCCGTTCAATATTTAAAACATGATAACAATGACATATCGATAACGCCGCAATTTAAAGTTACATTTAAGTCATGTTTACATTTCCGATAATCAGTAACAAGATTTAACTTTATTTATTTAACAGTTGTCTACCTTGGTGTTCTCCTAATCGATACAAAATAACTTCCTTGATTGATTCACAGAACTGAATGTTTCGAAAATCAAAGATTTATTAAATTCGGAAATGTAGTTAAATTGACAGCAACTGCAGATATTCTTAAGGTACTATTTTATCATTACTTTCGTAAACACAACTGTTCTTCCTTTAAAATTTATTTAAAATCTATATATTTTTGAACCGAAAGTACTTTTAAAATATAGCATGTAGCGTAACAATGGTAAATATACAACTTAGTTACTTGTTTGGTGTAGAAGGATTGGCTAAATTACGATACTTCTAATTTATTTAGATCATTTACTAAATGAGCAACCATTATTCAATGTAAAATAATTTATTTTCGAACAAATGATAATATATGTAACAAGAAATATCTTTAAAAAAGATAAACGGCGTTGATGGAAAAGATTTATATATACATGTATATAAGAAAGAAAGAAATAGAGAGAGGCGAAGCAGACACAGTTTAGTTAGTTTATTTTACTTATTATAGCTGTTGACGAACCCTCCCTGCCTTCTTAGTATGACCAAGAGATTACGCGACCAAACCATGACAACTTATAAATTCATTTAAAGTGTCTTTCAAAAATAAATGTTGAAGCTGTTGCAACAATTTAATACAGTGATAACAAGTCGATAAAAGAAGCAATGTATTACATTTAGTCTTGATCTGCATTCATTCAGTTTCAATAAAATACCTCTTGTAGAGTTAGAACTCAAGATGAATAAATGTCATTGAAATTTAATATAAATAAATAAAAACATCCTGTTACAAGAGCGAAATCTACCAACTTTTACGTAAATTAACTTTAAAAAATCGTCAGTTCTGAGTATTGAACCCGGGGCCTCACGACTGCGAGGCGAGAGTGTTAGCCACTACACTACAATGAACTTGTATTTTGAACTTGAAATTAACAATGAGTATCAAAGGAACTAGAAAGGAACTAGTAAGAACTAGAAATATCTACACTTCCTTTTCGTTTTACACTGTGTACTGTACGCAAGTTTTTACCTGACACCCAAGAATATTCCATATAAAATTGTATTTAAGCCATCAATATTGACTTAACTGGTTATTTAAATCGTAAATATGTTTTTCTCCAATACAACACCCACTAACAACCAATCGAAATAATCTATTTGATTTTTCCGCTGCATAATAATAAAAATCCCACTAGATACCTCTCCACCCTGATAGATGCCTCTCTGGTGTAAATAGCTACCAATCGAAATAGTTTATTTCATTTTCCCTCTGCATAATAATAGAATACGAGTATTATTTACAACATTTCATTGGTCGAAAAACTAGGTCAAAAGTGAGCTTAGACAGCTAACGCCGAAAAACAATTCAATGACAAAACTGTAATACAATTTAGAATCTTTCGACTAGATTTTATCTTACCACATTTATGATTATAAATGTCAACAGGTAGCCTTCAGGGCAACACAGATTTTTCCCGATTTATTATATCTTAATCGGAAAATATGACGGTGAGTTTGAGGATGAATCGGCTTTATTATCATCCGGGGAACTTAAAAGGCAACATTTTAAACTGCAAATCGTTTGACATTAAATAGAATGGCAATTATACTGACATGAAGTTCATTCAGTGTTTTCCTGGCAACAAATTTACAGATTCTCAAAAACAACTACATGTATTCTATTTTGCACTGAACTTCAGCCCCTTGTTGAGACTGTAGTAAGTCACAATTTGTCATAGAAACATTGATGCAGAAAAAGTAATGGACCTTGCTTAAAGCATAAAATACAGTTACCTTTCTAATTTTCTTTCCCCGTATATTTTAAAGAAGCAACACCAAACTCGTTGGCAGTAGTCTGGACTTATATGACAATGCAATCAATCATTTATGAGAAAAGTTAAGAGTAGCATTTACTGCTGGGCGTAGCTTATAATATGATGGAACGTGCGAAAACTAACAACTAATGAATTACATTAAATCTTACATCAAATATTGTGTTTTGATAGCTATTTTGTTCTATTATTAATGTTATCAAAATATTTAAAATTATTTTGAAGTATTTTTTAATCTAACACGAGTTCACACAATAATGCGTGTCTGAATTTGTTTGTATATGTTTATTTGCTAATTATTTTGGTCGAACATTTAATTGTGAACACATAAAGTTCGTTTCCTATTTAAAAAGTTTTAAACAGGCGTGTCATTCATAGACAGGATAAAGTTTTAAAATCATGATTTGAACTTAACTGGTAAGTTGATGATAAAGTCCATACATGATCGCTATTGGAAGTTTATTTATTTATGTTAATCTTTTATTTACCTAAAGATTGACTGCCACACACGATTTCAATTTCATTTAGGAATAGTGTTTGCATAATATAGACCCCTTACGATATATTAGAAGACTTGTTCAAGTAGATATATGGATAATATATCGTTAAATCACAATACTGCTACTATGCAACCTTTTACCTTTTTTACCATCGCGCATTTAAAAAATCAATTTAAATGAATTGGTAGTTATAGCCTTATATTGGAATACTATACTTTTTTGTCCCTCTAAATAATATGAGTTTTATTTACAATATTATATTGGTCAAAATAATATTAATATTAAATCGAAATCACAAAATTTATTAACATTCTAATAAAGGAAAAAAGCAATTTGTCTAATCATTCGAACTATCAGATTTTATAATTACAGTTTGGGAACATGCTTTATTACTAAATGCTAAGAAAAAGGTGTATAATGGAATCTTTTGTCGGCATTTTTGTTATACTCTACAATTCTTCATTGAAAAATCTAACACACTTTTAATTCTAATAATCTTTCTAACGCGTTTATAGAAATTGTGGAAATTTCTTTTTTAGACATATATATTTATTTTACTGCAAAGACATTTCTGAAATTTCGGGAAACTCCATGTAATTAATCCAGTCACCTTACTTGTTAGGCGATATAAATTATTGTTTATTAAAAAGCCCTGAATTGTAAGGTTAGTTCAAAGTTCAGAGAAACAGTCACGAGAGTTTGAGATCTGGGCCGAAGGTTAAAAATCAAAATCAGGAGACGAGTCTCAAATCTGAAGCATCTGACTGGTCACCATTACAGCCAATCAGATGCTTCAGATTTGAGACTGGTCTTCAAACTCAGGTTTTTGATCTTGGGCCCAGGTTGCTGTATGACGAGGACAAAGACAATATTTGGTTTATGATTGATTGTAAAAACAAAAATTACGTATACTTTGCTTGGATTTCACTGTACGTCTGTATTTATAAACTAATTTCCTAATTTCCTAATTAATAGTAAAGTCGTGTACACATATTTGTAATAAATGATATCTATCTCGGATGCCACGTTTGGGTGAGTGATACAAGGCATACAATTTACAATCATTCAATTTATGAAGTGTATTTATAATTTAGTTTATCTGACATTATTCGGATTTCAGGATGGCATCGAAGCGTACACAAACAGGGCAGCGGTCGGTCAAAAGCCCGACACCTTCCGTTGGAAGCTCAATATTAAGGGTAATTGTTAATGATTCTTTTTTAAAGCAGCTTCATTACTCGATTTGTTATGTGTCTACGGAAAGTATGTACATATCTTTGCATTGAATCAGTGTTGTTATAAACTGAGGTCGTTAAAAACAATACTTATCCTTGTTAATAGTGCTTCTAAAACTAAGGGTGCTTTCAATTTCCCATATAAGATTTTGATATTGTCCAATCACCCTGAAGAATATACCTTTTTTCAATTGTTGCCTTTAACGTTCGTTGCGATTTGCAGAATTTATATTCTTAGACTCCCTTTCAAAATTATATTCTGTCCAATGTCTTCATTGCCGCTCATTATCGGGGGGGGGGGGGAGGCATATAGTCGTCATGTTGTCAGTCCGACCATCACTACGTCCTACCGTTCCGCATTTGTGTCCACTCCATAACATTCATTTAATATGTTCCTGTTTTATTGCTTAAAATAAATTTTATGTGCAGTTTGGCTTACTTTGTAACAAATGATTGTGTGTGAATACATGCTGACGCATAGATTATTTTAAAGTCCGTCAAGTTGAATTTTGGCGCCATTTCCTGCATTTTTTTCTGTCAACTTTGCACAAATTGTGCACTAATATCATAAATAAAAAGAAAATTTGTTTTTGACAGTAAAAAATAAATTTATTTAACTCGTTACGTAGGGAATTACGTATTTTCACTCGTGGCATTGCAACTCGTGGAAATACGGATTCCGGAGATCAATCAGTGAAATATATTTCTAACTTACACTAGTAAAAACAACAATCCTCTATATATTATTTTGGAAAAGTCTTGTAAAACTAAACATTACACTCAGAAATGTTAACTTTTAAGTTTAATTTATTATACTGAGATGAAACATTTCAATACCACCTGCTCGATACACTTAATAGACTCGGATATACTTTATATATTAAACAGAATACCTTCTGCTAGGAAAATGGGGTAGGGCTGGTCAAGTGCAATTGTATAAGATTTTCTGCTAGCTAGCGACACAATCTCTCAATATGTAGATGCCCGATACTTCGGAAGTTTTGCTATTTAAACTGAGATAAAAGTATGAGAATCTATGCATTTAATACAGTTCGTTAAGTATCGTTTAAACTTTTGTGTACATCGGTAGAAAAGTAAAGTGAAAAATTATATATTCACTTAACTTAAAACACCAATTCTAACGCACTAAATAAATTTCGAGCAATCTGATTGGTCAGATGGCGAAAATTTGCAACCGTAAATTTCCTTGTTTACTGTCGGTAATCTCACTGCACGCGCTGTCGTGTATCACTCCGCGTATTTACAAACATGGACGCTGAGAGGCAGGTTAGCCAAAATTTCGACAATTTTACCGTTACGCTCGGTGATCTCAGCAATAATGACATGTCTTCGTCGGGGGACGAACTACTATTGCATTCGATAGAGGCATTTGAATCCAAAGAACAAGAAACTGTTCCCAATTTGGCTCGTTTTGCCACAGTCTCCGACATAGAAATTGACGTATTGGTTGGATCGAGACACGCAAAGGGAACAACAAAACAAACAGACTGGTCTGTCCGTCAATTTAAAGGTTAAATTCATATTCACGTTGTATGACTTTTTAGCTCCATTTTCACGTATCTGTTTTAATTAGAATCTACTCTGCATTAGGCATTTACACGATACCAAATCTAGCCCCGCCCCTAAGCATTTGTAGTAAATATTGCCATATATGGGCATGTCACAACTCAATGGAATGCCATTCATACCTGAAACAATGATACTGATCTTGAAACTAAAAACAACGGTTCAATTTGTTAATTTTATTCATAGTTGTGAATGTTGTACCAAGAAATAAAAGAAATTAAATGTTCTACCAAATACTAGATCTATTGCAGAAAGTAATTTCAAACAGAAAATAAATTATAAAATTACATTAAATTTACTAACAACAACAGGTAAACAAGTTTTTGTAAAATTAATAAAATTGCTCAACTGAACATGACGAAATGATTAAAAACATATAAATCTGATTAACTGATTAACAAATCATATTCAGAAGAAACATATTGATCAACAGATATACACAATTTATTTTTCAGCCTGGCTTTTAGCAAGAGGTCTTAACACAGAGTTTGAAATGCTTCTAAGTGAAGAATTGGATGGATATTTGAGGCGTTTCTATGCCGAGGTTAGAAGCACAGATGGCAAGATGTATGGTCGGTCCACATACAACGGAATGCGTGCAGCCCTTAATCGGTACATTCGTGCTCCTCCTTTCAATCGGAGCATTTCACTAATGGACAAGGACTTTCACATGTCCACTCAGGTATTTAAGGCAACTCTGAAGAAGCTTACCACCGATGGACTAGATGTCACAAAACACCATGGTGCCATTTCGGATGGTGACCTGAAGAAACTTCGCGCAAGTCCAGATTTTTGCAGTCAGTAACCTCACTCACTTCAAAAAAGAGTCTGGTTTGTGCTTACTCTAGCTTTCGGACGAAGAGGTTGTGAAAACATCCAACATCTGAAGAAAGATGCATATGTTTTCAAGCAAGATGACAGTGGGCGCGAGTATGTAGAAATGAAATTCAATGAAAAGCTGAAAAATCACCAGGTTGAGGAAAGAACTGATAATAGTGATAGCAATCCAAGAATGTATGCCTAAAAAATCCCAATAATTGTCCTGTTGCTGCACTTAAGCTGTATCTGTCAAAGTTAAATCCAAACAAATTTCTGTTCCAGCAGGCCAAACGAGTACTTACTTCCCCAACGAATGATATTGATGACTTCTGGTACACAACACGGCCAGTTGGAGAAAAAACCATCGCATCATTTATGCCAAGCTTGTCAGAAGCTGCACATCTTAGTAAGCGATAGACAAACCACTGTGTTCGGGCAACTACTATTACAAAATTATCCCATGCTGGAGTCACAAACAGAGCAATCATCAGGATAACAAAACACAGAGATGAAAAGTCCCTCAAGCACTATGAAGTGGATTCTAGTGATGCACAAAAAAGAATGTTCTCTGGCATTATGAATGATGAGTATGATGAAAATGAACACGCTCCACACGTAAACCCTGTCAGTTCATTCCAGCAAGCCCAGTCCATACTGAGTGACAGTCAAGTCCAGAATATCCCTCCTCTGGTTTTGAACCCGCCACAATCTGCAGGTTATCCTGCCACTGGTCCACTTGCCACTGTGTCATCCCATTCTGATGCTTCCCAACAAATGCATTTCACGTCAAACAATGTCACAAATGTCTTGAACCGGCCAAATCCACATTTCGTAAATCCATATTCTTTTAACGGATGTTCGGTTACAATCCAAAACCATTTTCATTATCATTAGTGTTATCACTTGTTAACTGTCAACACGACACCATCTTGAAAAGTTCATGCCACATTTGACATGTAATTTCACATGTAAAATCTGATTTACGCAAGCTTACAGTCTCTTGTCGATAAAAATAGTAAAATGTTGTGTTAATCTTGATTTTGTTCGATGACACTTCTTGTTTATCCATGTTTTGTCTTGATTTATAGTAAATCAACTTAAGCTGACAGGAAGTGCTGCTGAGCGTGTTCAATACACGAAGGGGGCGAAGGCCATGACCTTCGAATACACAAATTTGTTATGCGTGATTTGCATTTGTAAATCAACTGTTAAACATGTAATGTTTTCTGGAAAAAAGAAAAATCCCTAAATAAAATTGTTAACGTGCATTTGTAGTACTTTCACCGCAGAAACCTTGTTTACTAAGAACGACACTAACGACACTTAAATCATTTTAACGGCTCAGGCTGCGCCTTCGCCGTTAAAAATATTTGCGACCATTAAAATCTGTGTATACCGTCGCAAACTTCAAAATTACGGCATGGTTATTCCTATTGTTAACTGTCTTTCAAAGTATCCATTAACTTAGAGCTGACTAGTGGTCAGCATTATACATTTCTTCTGTAATTTAGTAGCATTCTAATTAAATAAGATCTTTGCGAGCTTTTTTGCAGTTACATGTTAAGAAAATCATTTTGACCACAAAAACGATTTTCGAAAATTAAACGCTTAAATCTTAGACGAGACAGATTAATATTTAATGTTTCATAACGATTATCAAGCATGATCTGTTGACCTAACACTAAGTACACTTTATGATATAAGTTGTGATTACTTACTCTTCATACGGTGCTGCTGTATACTATGGTTTTATAGTGTTGTTTTTTTTTATTTCAATACATTTCAGGAAAGAAAAGATTCAGAAATGAACTTTGACAATATAATACATGCCGCAGACGAAGCTGGAAAAGAGCTATCGCCAACTGAAAAGAAGAAGTTTAAAAAGTATTGTGAGGGCTTGGAGAAAGCAATGAAAGATGTAAGATTACATTTTCTTTCTTCACCCAACACCCTTTTTCTATATTATGTCAGCTGATATTAAAACGTTATTATTATAGCTAAAAATTCTTCTTGTCAGTTTCGACAGTTTTAATTTCCCAAAACTAGATCACTAGGTTAAATGAATGTAAAATGTTTAGAAAACTAAAGCGTTCATGTTTTTTGACTATCATCAAATCTGCTATGAATGTTTGTCTGGTAATATCTTAAACACATTTGAAACAATTTGGAATTAAATTAAATGTCACAAAGTTAAATAAAAAACATGGTTTACACATAACACTCTTCTTATCTTGTAATAATCAAGTACTCAAAATGTTGCAAGTCAGAATTTAAGCCTGGGTAATGTTTAGTTTGAAAAAGAGAAAACATCCTTGTTAACATAAATGAGGTCACATTCATCAATATATTAAAATCAGAATGTTTCCCGAGATGATAACTTGTTCATTTTAAGCGATAATATCTAAGAGTCTACTTAATATGAGTGAGTTAGACCATAGAAAGATATTGTAAACAGAATAAAAATACTTTTTTCACACTTTAATAACATCAACGTTCCTCAGTACTTCCTATAATTCCTTGTACAATTTTTAAATGGGATATATGGGTTGAAAATAAAGGTAAATAGGTGATATAAACAAAATTGTGTCAACTCTAAAGAGGCTACGTTTTAGTCTAAGTAAAGAGGTCTAAAATTGTGTATGTAGCTGCAATTAATCGTATTCATTTGCAACAATTTTTATCAAACTTTATCTGATTTTTTTACGAAGTGTGTAAGTTTTAAAAAAAAATGAAAAGGGAACTATGAAAGTCACGGAACACGACAAATATAAAAATATTGAAGGCTTGGTTTCGGCATTTTCGGCAAAGATTAGGTCATCAGATCAAATCAAAGGAATCCTACATATGTCATATTTTACTTATCATTTTAATCAGACTTACCCGTACTGTTTTTCTTAAAACAGCTTAACTTAGTTAAAAGCGGTCATAATGGGTCGAGACCTAAGTAAGTGGGTCAAATCAAAGAATTGTCTTGTTTGCACAATATCCTCTATATGTTTCTCCAATTATCATTAAACTTGCTTTGAATGTTTTCTTCATGATTTTGTCGAATGAGATACATTGTATAAACGGGTTCATTTGG
This sequence comes from Corbicula japonica, assembly GCA_038501625.1. NCBI lineage: Eukaryota > Metazoa > Mollusca > Bivalvia > Venerida > Cyrenidae > Corbicula > Corbicula japonica. Next base: position 4,133,756 of record JAZAYU010000032.1, read on the forward strand.
GTAAAAAACAGTAAAAATGAATGATAAAAATTTAAAAGTTATAGACCCATTGTTCATTCAGTTATCATGTAATTTACTGCTAATCTTGTTCTTGATGATACATTTTAAAAGTATATTTTGTTGTCGTGGGTTGAAACATATTTTGGCATCTTCGTTCCCTTTGTTGTTTTTTTTTTTTTGTTGCTGGCAAATACATTTCGATTATTTAGACATTTGCATTTCGAAAATGAACACACTAAACACAAACGCTGTTGTTTAAATAGTGGAAAAATAATCAAAGTGTTCTGGTGTTCCTTTTCCCTATATTTAACACAAATTTAAGTCCTATGTTAAGTTTACAGAATATTTCAAATGTATAACCTTCCGCAAAACGTGCTTGCATTAGGTTTTGTATATTTTCTTACCTCAATGCGTGTTTTGTTTCCTTTTTTTGTCAATCTACTTTAAATAGATGAATATATACCAAACACGATACTAATGAAATTATTGCAGGCTCGGTTTGATTGAAACTCGCAATGGGCATGATGGACATGCCTATTACTGCTTAGTTATTTAAAAGCTACTCCATATTTCAACAAGTAAACAATACCAATAATGAACCGTCCCAAATTATCACGTGCATATAAAAAGTAAACTGTAGATGCGTTATTTTCAGAGTAATACCATCCAGTGATCATCGGCGTATTGTCTCCAGATTAAAGCATGGGTTAAACTTTAACTAGAAATTAGTGGGCGGAGCTGAACAGAATAGAAAGGGAATCGAGACTATTAATTCTGCATTTCACACAGAACGCCATAGGCAAATATTTTAAAGCAGGAGATATGCTCTTGGGTGATCACACAATAAATTATCCAAATCTGTACTGGCCTGGATATTGAGAGGCCCACATCAAACAGGTCAAAACCAAAGGTGCATTACTTGTTACCGATTTACGAATCATCCTCAACGACCATCAGAACACTAATTGATAAAAGCATTGATTGAATGTAAGAGGACATTAGCGGCGCATGGTTTCCAGATATAACCAACATAACATTAGCTCAGAAAGTTTTGTTCGGATGACATATCGGTTAGAGCAACTATTTAATGTTCTGTAATTTTGTAATTCTGTTACTTTAAAAGATTAAAGAAAACAAAAATATATGCGATCAAACCTAACACTCAAACACAATATCATAATTAGCAATACATGTACACCTGATGACACACGAATCAAACAGACGGGAATTGGAAGAATGATAATGAATTGCATAATATTGCAAACTTGAAATTTCGGCGTAGTCTTGAATGCATATTTAAATTACATTACCAGTGATTTTTTGTATATTATAACTGGTATGTGTGAAGTCAGCGCATATAGAACCTCGTTTAAATCCCCAGTGGCAAAATGTTTTTTCATTGTCCGTTCGTAAGCGGTTACCACTCGGGTTCCAAATTTAGCTTTAGTTTGTTTTGCATTTTGAATGTAATTATAAATATTATATAGTTATTTGGTTTCTTGACAGGGAATGTGAGGATATATTGCCGGTCTGGGTGTCATATTACCCGAGCCGCAAGCGAGGGATAATATGACACCCAGACCGGCAATATATTCTCACATACCCTTTTAAGGAACCACATAATTGTTTTATTACACTGCAAAGACTTTTTCAGACAAAATAATAAGAAAATATCGATTTTTTTTATTTATTTCGCTTATTTAATGCCGCACGGCCTAATTGCCCTCTGAGAACCTCAATAATTACATGTCTGACGTCATTAATTTACCTGCATGACGTCACTTCTATAGAAATTGAATGGATTATCGATTTGATATTTATTTACAAAATTTGAGAATAATCTTATCGTTTTCAACGTTAAAAACATAACACAAATATTGTCTGTAACAGTTTTATTAATCCCTAAGCATACCGCTTTATAATTTACAAAATCAGCTTCGAATTACGCATTTTTACGGAATTTCAAAACAAAATGGCGGACGACAACAAAAGGTGGGAGGCCAGAGAGGGAAATTAAGGCACGTGGGTTCATATCTACGGCCGATCCGTAAATACGAATATACATCAACGGCAAATTATCCAATCAAATTCAAGCAAATTTCTTTGCAGTATAATAAATGCTCTTATTTCCTATCTACTGGTTGTTAAGGGAGACTGTGTTTCTAAATGTGACTTTTCCTGTTACGCACATTTCACATGTTTTTTATTATAAATATAGGGTGGATAAAAATATCTTTCCTTTTTTAGAAAGCTGACTTATCAGGCGTAAAAATAATAGCTGCAGTAGATCTGCTCATTAAACAACTGGGTTCTTTCAAAGAGAGTAAACCAAAAATCAAGACCTTTTGCAGGAAACTAGATAATCTTAGAAAAATGATGGTAAGTACGAAGGATGTTCGAAATGTACTGTGCATTGTAATGACAAACAAGAAATATCTTTAAAAAAGATAAACGGCGTTGATGGAAAAGATTTATATATACATGTATATAAGAAAGAAAGAAATACAGAGAGGCAAAGCAGACACAGTTTAGTTATTTTATTTTATTTGTTATAGCTGTCGACGAACCCTCCCTGCCTTCTTAGTATGACTTAGAGATTAAGCGACCGAATCATGACAACTCATAAATTTAAAGTGTCTTTCAAAAAAAATGTTGAAGCTGTTGCAACAATTTCATACAGTGATAACAAGTCGATTAAAGATACTGAAGCAAAATATTCAGTTTCAATAAAATACCTCGTGTAGAGTGAGAATTCAAGATGAATAAATGTCCTTGAAATTTAATAAATATAAATAATAACAGCCTGTTACAAGAGCGAAATCTACCAACTTTTACGTATATTAACTTTAAAAAAAGTGTCCGTCCTGAGTATTGAACCCGGGGTCTCCGCTTGAGAGGCGAGAGTGTTAGCCACTACACTACAATAAACTTGTATTTTGTACTTGAAATTAACAATCAGTATCAAAGGAACTAGAAAGGAACCAGTAAGAACTAGGAATATCTACCCTTCTCTTTCGTTTTACACTGTGTACTGTATGCAAATGTTTACCTGACACCCAAGAATATTCCATATAATATTGTATTTAAGCCATCAATATTGACTTAACTGGTTACTTAAATCGTAAATATGTTTTTCGTCCAATACAACACCCACTAACAACCAATCGAATTAATCTATTTGATTTTTCCGCTGCATAATAATAAAAATCCCAATAGATACCTCTCCACCCTGCTAGATGCCTCTCTGGTGTAAATAGCTACTAATCGAAATAGTTTATTTCATTTTCCCTCTGCATAATAAGAGAATACGAGTATCATTTACAACATTTCATTGGTCGAAAAACAAGGTCAAAAGTGAGCTTAGACAGCTAACGCCGAAAAATGACTGTACACGAGAAATTCTACATTAACTGTACGCGTCTATCTAATCTGTACAATAGTACAATTAACCGGTTTGTATACATTTTTGTTATTTTAATTTACTGTCGCTGTCCACAGGTTTAAAAACAAATTCAACTGCTGGTTGACCACTCTATAGAAAAATAACACAGTTTTTGAAAGTTACCTTGATACTAATTCCTACTTACTCACCAGACCCGGCCTATTGTGAGTAATGGTTTATGGTTTTCCATGTTCGCTTGGACTCTTGGCTCGGTTAGGTCATTGAGAACCCGCCCCTTTGATTGAAATTGCTATTAGCTTCTTATGTTCTGTATGAGCGTGTGCTTTTGTATCAAACATTGTCGAGTGGATGGGTGGGTTAGAGTTATTTTACCAAGACAACTAGTACTTGTTTGGAGCAAATGTGAGGTTTTTACATGTACACCTAGAACCTGGCTTATAACCCAGTGGCAAATTGTTTTGCCACTTAACGTTCCAAGGCGGTAAACTCTCGAGTTCTCATTTTCGTTATTTTGAAATTGATTATTTTTTTTACCATGCTCTCTTCTACTCTCTACTTTTGGCTGTATGAGGAACCTCTGTCTTTGAATTATGCGCTAAGATGTTCTGTATACTTGAACAAGAAATAAGTTTTGCTGTTGTTAACTTCCAGGTAGATGGTGGCAGGTTTCAGTTAACCCCGAGGTAAGTGTAATTATTTCTAGAGAAACATAAAAATTAAATAGAGAGATCAGCAATAACAACATAAAAACATAAAAAACTCAATCTCCCAACAAAGACAAAGCACAGGGAACTAGATAGCAGTACGTTGTAATTTGTAATCCGGCATTAAGTACCTTCTGGGTGTTTCTTGTTATAATATAGACTACATAATTATAAACTCTATCAAGGAATACATTGGATAATTTATATGGGCTTTTATTTCCTTTAATTTTCTGAAATACCTTGACCTTAATGCTTGTCAAAAGTTAACCTTTAAATCTTTAAGCAAAAGGGAAAACATAGGAACAGATGAAGACGTTGTCACTTTGGGCATCATAACCAAAATATCGAACATTTACATATTAATTTTAAATATAAAATCATCTCTTTAATCATAATCTTAAGCAATTAACAATTCTTTTTATTATCAAAACAAATAAATAGCTTTTACGAATTCGATCTTATATGGTTTTTAGCATTTGTTTGCGTGAATAGCGTAAATTTAGTAAATTTAAGAAATTGAAACTGTTCGCAAGTGAAAATACTATGTATCGCATTTTGCAAAACCAATCCTTTTCAATTTCGGTTAAATCATAAGAAAAACCATACGATTTTCGCGTTTTGTTCATTTTTTGTGAAGGGTAAATTTAAATTGTTATCACATTATAAAAATTGCTCTGTGCTCTAAAGCAGATGAGATGCGACAAAAGACGATTAGCGCCATCTCGGAATACATAAAAGCAGGGGTACCGTTCAGCCATGTTAAATGCGGATAATCACTATTTTTATACATGTAAAACCGCCTTTATTTTATAAAACCTTTTTACCGTTTTTCATGTAAGAAAACCATCATTTTGACAATTTTCTGTTCGTTTTGTTACTCAGCTGCACTTCGAATTTGATAAATGTATAATAACTTACTCTATCACATTTCCCACTATAAAAAGTTAACTTTCCTAATGACGCGCACAACAGAAAACTTGAAAACCCATAAGATATCTACAATTTATATAAGAACAGAGTTAATGGTCGCATTATAAAGATTTTGTTCATAGGTTTTTAAAAGAGTGTGTAGAACATTTAATTTCTATGAAAAAAAACACACACGTAGAAACTTGTTGTTTCTTTCTTGATATTTTAGTTAAGGAGTATCATCCTCAACACTGAAATGTATAGTCCACGTAATAATTAAAAAACTTTACATGTACCAACTTTTAACTCAGTGCTACCGCCTTTCAAGAGTTTATATAGGCATCAATTCTGTAGACAGAGACCACGCGATGAAAGTTGCTGGATATTTTCGATGCACCGGATTGAAGATTATGAAAAAAATGAGATAATGAACATATATGGAATCATACATATAATCTTAACAACCGATACGGCTACGATTATTATTACTACTTATTAGAGTAATTTCAAGAGACATATAAAATACGAGTATGAATATTTATTAAAACTCTAACACACTTTCATTTTACAGTGACGATAGTCAAAACTCTCTACCTAGACTAAAAACACCCGTAGAAGCGAAAACGAAACCCGGTAGCAGAAGTCCCGTGCACAAAAAGCAACAACTGGAAAATATCGATGAGCAAACTCCAACGTGAGTATAACCATCTTGTTTTGTGAGTTTGTTTGAAAAATTATTAAGCACTTACACGAAATGCTCATTAAGTGCGAATTCATAATTACAAATGGATAAGCCTTCCAGCAGAAAATCGTTAACGTAATATGATAAATTTGATAACATTTAGCATGATACTGTATTCAGTATGTTTTATTTTCCTCTCTCTCTCTCTCTCTCTCTCTCTCTCTCTCTCTCTCTCTCTTTGATTTTGACTACCTTTATTGCTTTTGTTAAGCTGATAGGTGAGTTGGAGTTATTTCACCAAGACAACTTGTACTTGTTTGTTGATATGAAAACCTGTTGGGGCAAGTTTGAGGTTGGTGCACCCTAGAACCTGGTTTAAAAACCCACTGGCAATTTGTTTTGCCACTGAACGTTCCAAGGCGGTAACCCCAAGGGTTTTCTTTTTCGTTAATTTTTCGTTGATTGTTTGAGGCGTCTTATTTGAATTGACATATTTATAACAACATGCTCTCTTGTCCTCTCTTCTTCTGATTCACTTTATCCCAGAATTTATGTTTATGTTAGGACACATTGAAGCTAAGAAATATTATTCATTGTTTAAACACATATAAAGGTTAGTTAAATTATTTATTGATAACGCTTATTCATGTATATTTTTCATATCGGAAATTGTTCTATCAACACAAAACAACAGTTTTCTATGACAATATGAATCTAGATAGAGGTTGCGCGAATTACTTCTAAAATGGTCAAGACTTGATACTAACCATTTTCCATCATTGGTTATTAAGATTTCTCCTAAAAAACTACAGCTTAATAAAGCGAACACTTTAGAAAAGCAGCAAACTTTCTTGATTTAAATCTGTCAATTGAAAATGGTAACGTCACTTCTAAAATATATGATAAAAGAGATGATTTTAATTTTAATATTATAATTATAGTAAATTTTTCGTTTTTAGACGGCGATGTTCCTCGTGCAACATCTTACGGGGTTTATATCTCACAGCTTGTTCGCTTTTCAAGAGCTTGTGAATGATTTCAATGAACGTGATCTATGCATTACAGAAAACATTTTAAACCAGGGTTATCGGTATCACAAATAAAGGAAAACCCTTTGCAAGTTTTATCGCCAATACCCAGAACTTAAGAAGATAAAAGGCAATGTGGCGTTTCCTGATATGCATATACATGTATTACTTTCTCTTTTTTTCAAGAAAAATCTTGAGGACTAAATTATTTCTACAGCTGTCGAAAATGTGGGTGGTCTAGATACATTTATTAAATATAAAATGCAAATTATTGCGAAGCAATTTTCTTTGGCTCACTCCATTATTTGTTTGAGGGAGCATGATTTGTTGGAGGGGACAGGGCTGCTTTTACTATTTTCATAACTTGATATATAACCTTAAAGTTGTTTGGCATCACGTGTAAATTATTATAACATAATATCGATATGGCTTAGTACTTAATTAATGGCGCTGCAGAGGATTCTTTAAAATCTTGGGATATGAATAGCTTCTACAATTGTAAAAAAAAACTATCTTCAACACTTTGAAGATATCGGCATTAGGTAAATATAGTTTTGCGACAAGTAGCGATATTCCGATGATATTAATCACATTCAGTGAAAGACTATTTTTTCCTTTTTGTTTGAGGTGCCTTTTTGAAAGTGATCAACTTGTAAATTCGTGTTTTCGTTTCCTTTCTATCTTTTGATTTAATGAGTAGGTCGTTTTTATCTAAATTCGGCTGTTCCTGAATCAGATATGTCCATTTAACTTTTGTGCTTATGATTATCACAATACAGTAAAACTTCGAAAACTCGAATACTCAGGGGGATTTTGAAAATGCTCGAGTTTTCCATGGTTCTCGAGTTTTCGGGGTTTTTCTTTATGAGGTCCGACTTTTTTCAGTCAAGTCGTATAAACACATGTACTTTATCGGAATATCATCAAAATTATTAAACGAATTATTTGACACTGTATTTTGTTATACCGTAATATCGGTTTGAAAAGTTTTTGGATGTACGTATGTTTTTCATGAAAATGTTTTTTTTTAACATTTCGCGCTGACATTGTCCGAGAACAAGCATGCTTTACAAACGGTGCTTTCGTTATTTTTATACGCATGTAAAACTTACTAGGTCTCCCGATTGCCTCGTTTCATATTCTTTTATTTGAAATACAATTAATCCTAATTAAATTGTCATAATAATTAAATTTTCATAATTATCGTCTAAAGCGCCCGCTTACCGAGTGATCATAAAAATATTTTCCTTCATCATAACCTGTTTATAATCAAACACAATAGACGCTGGCGATTGACAATTAACTGGCAAAATAACCCATCACGACATGTGAAAACTACGCATCACCGTTTGCCAATTAGTCCCGAGAGGTGCGAAAATTTTATCGGTCGTTTATTACTCGAGTTTCCATATAAAGAAAGAAGAAATATGCTTCAAGGGACCGACACCTGTCCTCGAGATTTCGGACTTTCGAAGTTCGAGTTTTCCATGGTATTTTTATAAAGAATATTATTGTAAGAAAAATGCCGGGACCAGCGGTATGCGGACATAATCCCCTTTGGACAAAATCCCCTAGGTATATTTTCATAAAAATTGACAAAATCCCCTACATGACATAATCCCCTACAGACAAAATCCCGTAGTATCAAGAATCCCCTACGGACAAAATACCCTACATAGTTAAAGTAATTATTCATTTGACAATGTTTTGCATGAACTATTCCAGATTTCTAATATGAACTAAGGCACTGCCTCTTATCGAGCTCTAGCTTTATTAATCTCAGATAATGATTTATATTAAAAAATAATTTGTTTCTAACATTTGTTAGCCTACTCATGCACGATAAAATTATGTGATTTTTGGAAAGAATTTAGGTCTACATCAACTTAATTCAGCTGGACAACTGGCAATCTGACTTTTACTAAACATTAGGGTTTTTAATGTGTAAACACAAAGGCTACTTGCTTAAATTTACAACCCAAATGTGTTCCATTACCTCACTTAATGCAATATTGAATATTGATTAATTCTTCATTGCTACATGAAAATATTACATTGTCACATGTGCATGAAAATTAATATATTATTGTCTGAAAAATAATTTTTTTATTTTTTAAAATGTTACCTTGATTACACTTGCATTTGTAACTTGCAATTGCACAAAATTGTTCCATGCTATTCAAAAAATATATATGCATGTAAATGAATAAAGTTATAATATAGACCTAAAAAGTACTGTTTTAATATACATGTACATCACATTAACACCACATTGAGACTTCAATATGTAGTGTGATACATCACCTAGATTTTGGGGCATATTTGTGCAAAGTCATTTGAAAATATCTCCAGGAATTACAATGCCATAGGAATTTTCAGTTATTAACAACAGTAATTTGAAGCTATAGATGCTGTGTGAAAAATATTGTGACAATATGGTACATATTTGGTGACAATAAGGTACATATTTGAGCCAAGTTACTTAAATGTGCATGATAGAATTACTTATTTAAGTTGAAAAATAGTTCAGCTATTGGGCCAAAATAGATGAAATAATCTCAATCAATTAAACATAAACATGTACAATATCATGTAGTCTGATTATCCATATGTAACACTCCTTTACAGGTCTTAGTAACTGATTTGAAACAAAATGCTTCTTTATATCTATTTTCATTACATAAATGAATTGCGCTTGCCAATCAAATCATGCATTAAAAATGTTGTTGGTCCATTTTTAAAATGTATAATAACAATTTTAAGAGATTGTTTGCAAAAAAATGTAAACCCATAAACACATCAACATGCCATTATTCATAACCACTTTTGGATCTCTGTCTGGTAAGTATTTTATAAATGTAATATATATATACTGGAAAATGTGAATTTCAAAATTCTGAAGCTCATTTCAGTTGGTATTTTCTTGATTTTGTATTTTTCATTGCAGAAATTTAGGCACAACTACTTTAAAATACGGTAGGTAAATTTCTCTTTAAAAAGTACCATATATTAAAAAATGTAAACTTCTCTACTGTTACATTGCTAAAACATAAACATACAAAAGAAAAAATCATTGTTTTTATTATGAGTGCAATTTCCAGTTTTTTGTGTTAAAGTCCAGCTTAAGCAGATCCAAATACCGGTATATTCAGATTTTTTCATGTAATTAAAGAGGCCAAAAACCCACTGACATGGCAAGAAATGTTTCTCTTCCTCTTCACAGCAATCTACTTTTTTTCAACAATTTAAATGATTATGAAAGCTCTGATTTTTTTTATTTTCTAAAACACAACTTTTTGATGCTGAGCAAATTTAGTGACACCATGAATATTTAACAAAATTTGCAAAAATAAAACAGACACCTTGTAAATAGTGTATTTGATTATACATGTACCTTACATACATATTTTGATTATGAAATCATGTTGAAATGTGCACATGACAGAAAATATGGTAATAATAGAACACTTTTAATTCCCAAAATGAGCATTAACTTGATATTTGATGCTATTCTTGGTACACATGTATTCTGCTTTCTGGTCAAACTTTTTGGTCCCAACTGATGATAATATATTGGAGATTAACCCTTTCCTCCATGTAAACCCCTTTATGACATGGAAAAACTGTGTAGATTCAGATCAGCCAGCACATCCATGATGTCTGATCAGGATCTGCAATGTTCACTTGTTTAAATCATTAGGTTATTTCTGACCAAAACGTGAACAGTGCAGATCCTGATTAGATGTGCCAGCTAATCTGGATCTACACTGGTCTCACACTGGTAAAAAGGCATGTCTGTAGAGTAAAAGGGTAAATTTCTCTTTTATTTAAAATCTCATACTACAGTACTGTGTATTAAAATTAAAAAGGTAATACTCAGTAGTTACTTTGAGAAAATTATGTCTATACAATTAATAAAACCTGAAATTTTATACATTTAGGACAATCTGTCATGTATTTGGCCAAAATATATAAAAACATAAATTGTTTCTGGAGGTACCATGTCAAATAGGCCACAAGTCAATTCAGGCAGTACTTGTAAGTCTATTGTATATTGCAATCACTGTAAAGAGTTAGTTTTGTTTTTATATTTACACAAGCTTTTAAAAAATAGTATCATTGCTTAATTGATATCTAAAATTGTGCTAGTCATCATGAAACCCAAGAACAAATTAAAACATCATCTGATTGTCATTTTTCCTTAAAAAATTGGACTGTCATCATAAATTAAAGTAATATATGTTACAGTCATAATCTCTTCTCTACACCTACCCAAGGTGTTGATTCAATCAGTTTTGTCTGGGTGTCACACTGTTATATAAGATCACAATTTACAACACTTGCACTAAAAGTCAGAGGTGCTAATGCAATCAAAGGTGTCATATTTAATAAATAAATAAATTTATTTCTAAACCAATTTCCATGTTGGACAATGCAAAATACACAGCTTATGTTGCAACCATCAATATTTGATTCTGTGCTAGTGTAGACAGAGTGACTTTTGTAGACTAAGGTCATTGATCAAAAGAGCATATTGACATATAAATGATGTCTTTTCTTTTGTTGCAACATTTTGTTTATTGTTTTCCCACCTGTTTAGTCATGATAGTCTTGGACAAAAATCCGGAAAAAGTACATGTTGCTTTGTACAAAATGTCCAATCTATGAAGCAACTTGTTCATGAAAAATATTTTATAAAACATCATAAACTGATATAGAACATATTAACACAATGATACTAAAAACTTTATAAATAAAATAAAAATGTGGCATATTTTTGAGGCCTATTTGAGCTTTTTCAAAATAAAGTGTGGCTCATTTGATTTGCTTGTGGCCTATTGACTGTAATCCATATACCAATTCCATGGTATTAAATTTTGATCATAAATTTGGTGTGAATAGACTAATAACGATCCCAATCTATCAACCAAACAATAAACATATGTTGATGCAGTGTAGACCCAGTGTAGACCCTCATTTTTTAGGGGGGGGAGGGGCGGCGGCCAGTTTCTTTTTTTTTAGAAAACAGGGTCAGTCTTCAACGCCCCTGTGGTGTAGATTTGCTCTTGTGCCATGTGTTTTATAAGAATGAATAAAAGAATTCTCATACCTCTTGTTCAGTACTCTCACAAAATATCTTCGACTGCCATGAGCTTACATGTCTGAATGACGAACATGACCAGTGACAAAAAACTCTTATACAAAACTGAATTGTGGCGCTGGCTAAGCTCAGTGTGTCTCACAATGTGACTGAATATTGCGAGATCCAGTTCACAATTCAACTTCACATAAAAGTTGGTTCTCACCAGCCTTACAGTATCTTGTTTTCAAGAAAAACTCCATGCATCTGATTGTTCCGTCGATGGGACTTATGCTCCTTTGAATTTAAAGGCCTAATAATCCACTGACAAGCTAACATTCAGTAGTTTTCAACTTGACTTCTTCAGTCTAATTTCTCAAAATGGCCGATTGCTAGTATTGCTATTGGTTACAACGAACGACAACCTACTCTCTAAACAGACGATTTAGTTTTTTTAGCTTTCCAAAATGCTAGTCCGATAACAATGCTACCGAATAATAAGTTTTAATTTTTAAAGATATTTTGCCAATAGCAATTTATAAAATGAAAGCCAATAACAAAATTAGTAAAAACAATACTTTGCCGTAAGTTTTTACCGGTCAGGTTTTTTCCCGTGTTTACATTGCCTTATGCTGTGCACAACCGGAAACCAGCGCACTACAGGAAACCATCGTTTTTTTCTCCTTAGTGAATGGGCATTCCTGCGACCTTAAGACGAGCTTAACGCTCGGGTCGCTTCGCGACCCGAGCTAGAGCTCGATATTATAGAATTATAGATGGAACTATTGTAGACATATACAGGGGGACACACAACTGAAATAATTAGAAAATCTTGTACCACTCCTACGCGGTTAAAAGAGAAATATATAAGTTGTAAATTATCTGTGTTTCCTTTATTTATATACATGTCTTGTGTAGATTTTACAATTGATTAATCAATTCTCAAGTTCAATAAGTATAATTCATTTCACTTTTATTTTGAATGTGTGTTCTGTTGTTGTTGTTCTTATGGAGCTGGGGGATCATGGCATTTTATGTTAGCGAATTATTTATAATTTACATTTTTATTTTACAGTTAATATTTTACAGGTTGAACAAACACACAATTTGCTCAATTTCAAACTGCAAATAAGCACATAATTATAAGGAATTCACCTATTTTCTGAAAACTGTCTATTATATTTTAAAATTAAGTTTAAGGAAGAACTTGTGAGAAACTGTTAAATTAGAATCAAACAGAAATGAAAAGACGTTTGACTTACTAATTTCTTTACTAGAAATTGAACACAATCATAATATTATATCTCATGAGCAAATTAATTGTTGTTCTTATTTAAGTGAAAAATGTTTCTAAATAATTGTAAGGTACCATCCTGTAGTTGCCTTATTAGTCAAAGATGCAAGTGGTTTATGGATAAAACTGTTCACTGAAATTTGCCTGTTTAATAAGAGTGACGGTCTTAAGCACATACGGACGCCGCTGTGTTTTTATGCAATGAGCTGATCCTGTTTACAATATAATACCACTTTAGACAAGTGCGCGTTGTCTTTTATAATAACCTGTAAGCATGTTCAGCCACTCTTGTGTACTACATGCAGACAAGTAACCCGAGTGTTGGAATCGATTTCACTCCAGTAAGATGTGCGCGAACAAGTAACTTCGGTTAGCAAATCCAAGTGAAGTTGTCACTTTTAATAACCTGTAAGCATGCAAGATCACCCCTGTGAACTGTATGCAAACAAGTAACCTTGGTTACTGGAATCGGATTCAAGCCATCTTCCTAATAACTTATAAGCACGCAGGATCACCCCGTGAACTGTATGCAAACAAGTAACATTTTTATGGGTTCCTTGCTGGGGCTTGTGTTATAGTTTAATAATAGACTAACAAACGCCTGGGTAAACAGTGCACAAATTTAATGCTCCGCTTGTATAGAACTATTAGAGATAAACTTTCATCATCAAAATAATGTCATGTTCAGCGAGGGACCTAGCCTATGTAATGGGATCTTCTTATTACAATATACATATAACAGTGCAATTGAGATCATCTTCATGGTTACATATATACATAGAGCTACTATATATTACGGTACTCAGAATCTCGGCATAAATATAGATCAACCTGCGTGTACCTACTTCATTATGAAGTATACGTGTGTAGATCTAGATCTAGCTCTATTATGAAATGGGATCTAATCTGCTATGCCATTATATACTGAAATCCACTATTACTATTTGGTGGTCGGAGACCAATACAACACCTTGGATCTGCGATGATGTGGTACTTCACCATTTTAATGATAGTAACTCGAGGCTCCGACTTCTTATTTTTGAAATGGCTGAAATGACTTGTAGCCGGTGTGCGTGTAAAATGCTCTTTTACTAATAATAAAGGTAGAACTGCATAACAGTGTTTGTCGTACCTTAAATTTCTCAGATCTATATAAATATGTATATATTTATATTTTTGCTATGAGCAAAATAGCTGCTGTAAGCTGTACTGCTTATAAAGCTGTTAAAGCACTCGGAGTGTACACTGCGAGAAGAAGATGCAGACTGAATGATTTGCGCGGTATTTATACCCTACAGACAGTACCACATGACCGCATTATCCAATCACAAAGCTGGCTCTTAAGGGGGTAATGTGATGAGTCCGAGACAAGTCTCAAAGCTCTATACATAAAACAATTTTATAATACTGGCTTCCTACTGGCTCCTTAATTAAATTGAAAAAGCCACAATATTAACAAATATAAAATACAGAAACACGCATATAAAGAAAAAGCCACGGAAATTTTACATTGCGTAATAACATGTTAATAAAATAGATTTTGACAAAATTTAACGTTTTCATAAAAAGCCAGACGCTGACAACCGGAAGTAGTTCTGGAGTTAGACAGCCGCCATTGTTTAAATAAACAAATATGGATACTGGATACCATGCTTAGAAAAGTTCAAATATCTTGAAATAATGTCATCCTATTGTGACAAAACTGTTTCATATCGTGCACAAATAATTTGAACATTTGCACATTCATTGAATGGACGTTACTTAAAGGTTTACGGGAGTTATTCACCCTTAAAAACTCTCTCAAAATTTACAAAGAAGATGCATGGAGTTCATGAAATTCTACAAATTCGGCTGGAAATAACAGTCCATTGTTGTTCAAATGATAAAAATTGGTGAGTCCTAGTTTGTTTAATACACAATTATTACAATGTGTGCACTTTGGATGTGAATATACCACAGAGGCATGTATATTATTAATTGTCATCACTTTTCATGACCTTGTAAGGGAACTCAACCTTACATAATAATAATGTATCAGCCACGCCAAATTACAATTTTTAGTGTACTATTTAGTGAAATAAAACATACAGAACAACAAAATGAATACAATACTAAACTTTGTTGTTAATGCACATTTCATTACAAAATAAACCACACAGATACAGAGGTCATTTTACACATATTTTTCATAATTGTGTAATAATTCTCTTGGTTTTGCACTAACATACTGTGAATTAATAAACTACAAATATCAAAAGAAATTGCATACAAATTTGCCAAGTAATTAATAATCTGATTAACAATACAACACTAAGTCTTGGTTTCATGGAACTCAGTGGTCTACATACTTCGAAGTCCACTACAACTCTGTTAGGATTCGGTCTCAAACAAGAATCGAGAATGGCTGATAAAAGTTCCTCACAGAAGATGGTAGGAATGCATATACACATGTCGCATATGTATCAAAACTACAGCTTTTTTAAATATAACTGGCTGAGCTGGGAAGTAGTCTCAATAATTCGACTGTATGCACCGACCCATTATCATACTGATTTTTTTAATTGATATCTGTCCTTTCGACCATCGTTTACATGTATATAGAAAAGCCTTATTTGGCACTTTTAGTTGGGCTAAACTGGGAAGGTCGCAAGTTTCTTCCATAAACCATGGATCACTGTCTGCAAGAACTCTCAGTCCTGTATCACTTCAAATCATATTATTATGTATATTGTAGCGGACCAGCAAAACTACTTCGAGTTTTCCCGTGTGCTCGAGTTTTCAATGTTCGAGTTTTCGAAGTTTTACTGTATATCCCTTTATGTTAAGTAACATTCGTGTTAAATTTTCTTCCTAAAAAAACCAAACATAAATTCGAAAATCCTAAATAAATTTCTTATCTTTGTTTAATACTTTTATGACCTGTAGTTGTCTGCACGTGCTTTGTGTTAAAATAATTGTATTCTGATTATCCTGGAAAAGGTCAAGGTGAAAACAAATAATTATCATGTTGATATAGAAATGAACATTTTTAATAATCGCGATCTGCTATTCGTTTTTTTTAAGTGAACTAATTATGCATATCAGAAATAGCCACACCCAGCGAACACAGCCTCTGTTACAGTTGTCATTGTATTTCAAGACTTGAAATAGTACTTAAAAACAAAAGTGACTAAATTGGGGGCACGATATTAAGGACTATAAACTTATGCTCAAACTAGATTTTCAACTCAACATATTTATTCAAATTCTGAGTACATATGGTTATTAACATAGAATGCTTTAAAAAAAACAACCTACTTTTTACCAGTTTAAAAACTCTTTATTAAAACGTTTCGGCCATTGGCCTTCTTCAGCTTTTAATGCTACAACACTTCACTTTACATTTTCCTTCTTTTACATTGAACACACAGGAAGTAATAATGTTTATTTGACGTCCTTAAAGTCATCATCGACGTCTGACGTCGCTCCAGTCCCACAGAGACTTTTTGCGCCAAATTTCTAATAATTGATTTTTATACATGATCATTATAAATTCTCAGGTAAGCTAATAATGATAATCACAATTGATGATCATAATTTATGATGATAATGATGACTGAGATGTTGGCTATGATGATGATGACAATGCTGATGATGATGATGATGGTGGTGGTGTTAGTGACAATGAAGGAGCTGACTCTGATGGGGATGATGATGGTGATAATAATAGTGGTGGTGGCAGAGGTAGTGTTGGGTAGGATGATGATGATGACCATCATGATGATTATGATGGTTTTCGTTGGCGCGGTGATAATGGTGATGATGGTGATGGAGAAAATGATGATGATGATGGCAGTGATGATGAATGAAGTTAATGGTGATGGTGATTCCGTTGGTAGTGGTGGTGATGATGATGAAGGTGATGGCTCTTATGTTGATGATTATAGTTGGGTGGCAGTTGCCACTATGATGATGGTGATGATGATAATGTTGATGATGCTCATCACCATGGTAGTTGTGGCTGTGATGGTAATATGTTAATTATGATGATGGTGGTAATTGTACTTGCAGTGATGATGATGATGATGATGACGATGATGACGATGATGATGATGATGATGATGATGATGATGACAGTGATGATGATGATGATGATGATGATGATGATGATGATGATGATGATGATGATGATGATGATGATGATGATGATGATGATGGAAAAAGGAGATAATTTAAAAATTGTGATGTTTACAGTTACTCTTACTGCAAATTATATACAAAAAAAAATTTTTACAATGTCACAGTGGTTAATTCAGAAATCTCACTTATTTTACTACTTTTTGTTATTACTACTATTACTACTTTTTACTTTTTGTTATTTTCATGGAATCATTTCTAATAACTCTAAATACTGATATGATAAAGATAAAACTCATTTTTTAGGTTTAACTTAAAACAGTTTTTTCCAATATTTAAATAATTCTTTACATATTATAAAATTACCTTTTATTGCATTATTCAATGTAAATAAAATATTATATATGCTCATTCTTACAACAAAATTTAATCTTGACAATGTAAGCTGCGTATCTTAAGAGATTAAGATTATCACTTTGAGCTGAGTTTAAATTCAACTCGATATTTTTCGTGCTATTAGGAACAGGTCGACTTTACACCTCTTAATAAACGTTTCGAATCCACCGGAGATTTAACTTAAAAACCGGATAGATAAAACTTCGGTTATATCGTGACAAATAAAGTTATAATTTACTTTCGAGGTAATTTCATCAAGAGCTTTTTGTCAAGTTCACCAGAGCTTTGAAATTCTAATCTAACCATGTTGTACTGAAAATGAAAACTTATTTGGGCGTGTTTGTCATTAGACTTTATATAAACATAATTTGTTTGTTTTTGGCGTCTTTTGTTGTTGTTTTTCAGTAGTACAAATGATAAGACAGAGAAGAAGCTGTTTGATGAAATGAAAAAAGCAAACAAGAATCTAGCTGATGTTGTGAAACAATTAAAAATCAAACATACTGAGCTGATAGGGAACATACCGGATGTTCTTTCAGATAATGCAGATTCGCCAGTTGCACTTGTCTCAGACTTACGACATCTATCAGAAAGGTTAGCATTTTATTTTAAATGTTTTCTTTACCGTATACACGCAAATGGTAAATTATATATTAACAAATAACTGAACATGATACGGAAGCCCATTGAGGCCGTTTTGAGTTAGAAGTGAGAATGAAAACAACTAGAACTTAGTAGTTAGATCTTAGAACTTAGTTCTTAGATTTTATAGCGTAGAAATTAGAAGTTCCAAGGGGAGGGGGTTCTATTTTCCCTATATTTTCAATTTTGATCTTTTGGTTACCATAACAAAAACAATCATGCCAAAAGGAAATTCTTTTAATCAAGTTAAATGAGCATTACTCAAGAAATTAAGAAGTTAACAACTTAGTTCGCATTGTTGCCTTCTTACTTATAACTTAGTTGATATTCTGTTGCCATAGAAACTAATATATTACCAATGAAATTGAAAGCGAAAATTGATAAAAAAAATTCTACAAGCCCCACTCCCTGCCTTTTACAAAAATCTTATTTTTAAGTTTTAATATAATAAGACCTTAGTTTTAAAATAGATGAAAGGGGAACTTTGAAAGCCATCAAACACGACAAAATACAAAAATATTGCAGGCTTGGTTTGACTGAGTCTGTTTATGGGCAGTAATGGAAATGCATAGTCCCGGGTTGAACGAAACTCAATATTTACACCAATAAACAGTACAAGTTTGATCCATCCCAAACGATGGTATGCATATGGCGGTGAACATGGAACCTTCAATGCGGATTTTCAGATTAATACCATTCCATGTTCAGCGGCTTATGGTCCCCAAGTAAAAGAATGCGTTTGCCCTAAACGAGAAAACAATGGGCAGAACTAAGCAAAATAGAATTATGACAGGGGATCTGAGAATATAAATCATGCATAGCACAGGCAACACCAAAGGCAAAAGTTAAAAAGCACGAAGTAAATCATTGGGGTGATTGAACAATATCCGAATCTATATTGGCTTGGTTATTGAAAACACCTAATTATAAACCGGCCGAAATATTTAAACAAAAGCAATTCTAGAAATACTATTAACATTGTTCTTAAGTATCGTACGCAACGACCTTCAATGGACGTAACTGATAACAGCACTGATTGAATGAACAGGGAGACTTTTACGACCGCCACACGGCACACACAACGCTACTGTGATATTGAAATAATTAAAAAGTTAACTTTGAAAGCCACCGAAAACGACAAATACGAAAACATTGCAGGCTCGGTTTAAATTTGAGCCTGTTTATGGGAAGTAATGGAAATGCAAATTACTGCCCAAGCCGCCTAGCCCCGGGTTGAGCGCAATTCATACCTAGGTATGAACTTTTGGCTACTAACTTCTTACTCAAAATGGCCTCAATGGGCTTCCGTAGGAATCAGACATCTATAGATAATCTTAGGTGACTTTAAAAGAACACTCTTCTCAATCTGAATAAATGTTTTAATCACGTGCCGCTTACCAAACATAAATACCTTGATAGTATGTAACTGCACGGTATGTTCAAGTGTGATTCTAATTGCAAGCTGCAACGTGTGTAGGCTTTCACCTTTATACAAAAAGACATTGAAATAGAACTGAAAGCCGCCGAAAACGACACAAATGAAAATATTGCAGGATCAGTTTGATTGATGCATTAATCGGAATAAATTTTACTGGCGACGAGAGCAACTCAATATTTGCATCAGTAAAGAGTACAATTAGATCAATCCCAAACGATGGTATGCATGGATCGTTCAATGGTATTTATAAATACCATTCTTTTATCAGCATTTACATTGCTGCTCATAAACAGGCCCAATTAAACTGAGATTGCAAAATTTTTCATGTTTGTCGTGTACGCTGTCTTTCGATGCATTTCATTTGCAGCTATTTTTGAAATTATTAATAAACTGTAGTTTTGTGAAATGTTAGTTCAATAATTGATTAAGAAATATCTTTTTAATATATTTGATAACGAATTATAATTTGTCTTTTAGCTTCGCAACGCACATTGAGCAAAACAAGTAAGTATTTTTGTTTAACATTTTGCTTTTGTGCATGTCAGTAAAATTGAAAACTTTACTAGCCGTTTCATTTTCCGAGTTTGTTCTGATGAAACAGGAATTTGTTTGGATCCATGTTAAAATGATTGTCCTGCTAAAGCGAATAATTTAGAAAATATAGACTCAAAAAGAAACATTACGTATGAGTTGATTATGTTTTTCAGAATCATCAACTACTTTGAGTGTTATTGAATACATGTCATGAAGGTGGATGATTGTAAGTTAAGTCAACAAGGCAACTGTACAATTATCTTTGAAAAAGGCGGGACAAGCGCGAGTTTTGTGCACCATAGAAACTGATTAAAACTATCAGATACTATATCGTTTTGCCACGGACCCTTTCTGGGTTTTGTAAAAAAAAGAGAAATATGTATATCAGGAATCGCCACATTCACAAATGAGAATCCTTTGGGTTACCGTCTTGGAACGATCAGTGGCAAAACAATTTGTTACTGGGGGTTTAAACCAGGTTCTAGGTTGCACCAGCCTCACACTTGCCCCGATCATAAAAACAAGTACAAGTTGTCTTCGTGAAATAACTCTAACCCATCCATCAGCTCAACAAAGTTACATGCAAAAGCACACAAACATTAAATAACATAAGAAGCTCATAGCAGATAAAAGCCAAAGGGTTGGGTACTCAATAATCTTACCGAGACCAGAGTACCTGGAGTCAAATCAGCAAGAACACGATGATAGGGATAAAAGATGATTAAAGAAACAAATCGAGTTTCTATGTTATTTTAAAAAGATTTCCCCATAAACATTCATAAACTCTTAAACCCCTGCCATTGTCGTGCAACCGAAGAGGTAAGCATGATCAACCGTAGATGGGTTAATCACTAGGCCTGCAGGGCGCTGAAGAATGTCATGTTGGTAATCTTTCCTTTTGACTTTACTGATGGTTTTTGTTTATATTTATGGACTAATGTTAAGTTATATTTTGGTTGTCAGAGAAAAGCTTTCACAATGAATTTTAAGTCCTAAACTAATTACCGTTTAATTATAATGAAAATGTTCTTACTCTGTATGATATTGCAAATAAAAGTGGAATAATATCCATAGACTTTACGAATAATCAGAGCTAGGCATGCTGTTAGTTTGAAGCTTGTCATAAAGTGAATAAATTTAACCAAGTAGTTATGTTTACAAAACATTGGCTAAAGCTGATTTTATTTTATATTCATTTAAAATATTAAGTATCATAATTAATTTATTTTAAACTTGATTTAACATATAGTGTTTGGAGAGCACGCGAGTCAATTACTGTCACATATAATCATCGTTTCGGATTGCTTACATGCTTTGATAGCATGAGTTGCGCTCAGAACGGGGATAGATGGTGCGGGTAGCAATAATATTCAATTAATTATATAAACATGATCGATCAAACAAATTAGGTAGTTTTATAATCATTATGGTTGTTAAATGTCCTAGTTTCAATGTTATTTATTTGAATAGTGGCTAACATTTTATGGTTAATGCATTGTATTATTATTATTACATTTACAAGAACTAAACGCGTTATCGTTTTCCCAAATGAATAAAACCGGTGAGGACCGAGCGACAAAAACATCTTTTTGGGGTTTATATGGCGATACATTTCATTTAATATTACAGACGTAAAGCTGCAACCATGGCTATAAATATTAAAGTGTCTTTGGGGAAAAAGTAAGTGTATGTAAGTACTAGAGTGGTGTAACAAGAAAGAATTGGTCACCGAGAAAAACCCATTTATGGGAATGTGAAGGGTCTTGAAAATATTCGAGCACATAAGCTTTTTTATTTTTGTAGTTTTAAATGTTTTACGGAGCCAAATATCTCGGTATACCTCAGCATTGTTACGCCACTGAGTGGTACTATTAGATTTTGTTCCACTCCCTGAACACTCTTATACACGATTATCTAACAGCTAATTTCAGCTAATGAACCAACTGCTAAGTTAAAAGTAAACATAAATAAGAAGATATAACTTCTAACAAGATAAAAATACTTTTAAACGATAAAATGCAAAATACATTGTAGTCAAATGCTTTTATTTATATTTAATTTTTATATAAGGTAGTCGATTATAAACATGATAAATTCTCCAATAAATAAAATAAATGCAATATTTTTCAAAGTACGCGCGCCAGTTTAGATCTCTAATGCAATATAAACACATCAGATTCTGATTAAGCACAGAACACGACCGTCGATCAAAGCAAATCTTTCTGATTTCACCTAAATTTCTACATTCTGAATCACAGATATGTAAGTGCACCCTGGCTATTACAAAATAATCAACAAAAACAATGAACTTTTTTTTAAAGTTCGCTCTTAAAATGTGAAACTTTAAATCTTTGAGTGTTTCTGTCGGCCTCTTATGCCGTCATCTTTGCACCTTTCAAAGTTGTCATTCAGATAAAAAGATTGGAAACCCGAGCACCTCATATGCAATGATAAACGCTTAACGTTGAAGATTTCTACGGTTTTTCGAGATTGCATTGTTGATTTTAAATGCCCTGCTTAGATTTATCTTTCAATTATGTATAACTATTAGTTGCTTATACTAATTGTAGTGAATTTGAACGACCTTTTTTTATATTTTAGTACTGCATTACCATGTAATTGTTAAGGCATTGCACCTTTCGTCATTGCACTCTAATCGATAAAAAAGATAATATTAAAAATCTCTTTAACTGCAAAAGAACTTTGCCCAAATAAATGTTATTAAACTAAATGTATGTTTTTACATGTATACATTAATAAAATTTAGTTAGGACAGTAAAGAAAGTTAGCTAAAGTTTAAAAATTCACTGAAATTCTATTAGGACCAAACACAAAAACACAAAAGATCAATTTAAAACCCCACATGAGTATGTGAGTGACAGCAATATGTAAGGTACTTTTTTCAAACAAATGTATACAGTTTGATATATTTGTAATAGTATGTTTGACGTTGTTATTTCTTGGTCGCTTAAATTGATGCTAAAATAGAAATGCTGTTTTTTTTCTCTTCATATTTGAACGTTCGTTTAAATTACATCATCTATTGTTGTCGGTATCATTTTGCTCACATTTGGCATTTAAATGGTTGTTTTGTTTTGCTTAGTTTTTTTTTTGTTGCGATGTAAATAGAATTCAAGGGACTTTTTAGGTCCAGCTATGTTTCGTTAATAGTTTTACTTTTCTTAACGTATTCAAAATAAAGAAACATTAATTTCATTATTGTGTGCAAAGTTTTAATAAACTGCGTTTCGCCGTTAGAGAGATTTTGATATTTTTATCGATGACAGTGCAGTGACGACTGCCATAGCACCTTAACGTTAAAATGCACTTGTAGCAAATAACTCCTACATACAGCACCTGATGTTTCTACGCTGGCAGACAATTATTGACACTTCAAATTCTTCATTCTGGCGTTTGTGGTTTTTAAGGTAACTAGTGTGGCTTAGTAGGGACATGTTTAGTAAATTACATGTTTTACAGACACACTGATGTCAAACTTATGTCTAGATATTCCATCTTTAATAATGAGCCAGATTTTAAGACGGCAGATTTAAACATTTTGACGAATACATAGAAGTAAAGAAATAGAGTGCATCGGTTTCATGATTTCTTTTTGCTTTACGTTAATAGAGTTTCTTTCCCGACATATTTAAACTATTCTGGTGAAGAAAGTATATGCTGAGGCATTCTTTATACGAATGTTTAGTCCTTTAATAATTATGACGGAGCAGGCCACATTAAACCATTGACGCTTAACCATGTTCACAATATTTAGTTTGCCTACTTGCATGTTATGTTGTCCTACATCAGCGTCTAATGCTTTACCACATTCGCCATCAGTTTGGTTTAAATATTCATTGAATAGAAGAAGCAGTGAAAGAAACCAACACGTTAATATCATAATCCCTGAGCGAAAATGATAAATTGGTGCCTTATAGGCAATATTTATAAATATGTGTGCAGTTATGCGTGTATTTTCTAGTATGTATTGGGGTCGTTTTAACCTTTACATTCTGTTTAAAAATCTATACATTGATCATGTTGATAAGTTATTTAAGTTTTAAATTAAACAATATTTATCAAGAAGATATTGCTCTGTGTATTAATGTTTGTATTCATATAAACTGACTAAAATGATAGAAGACGGATAATAAAATTATAAGAAAGTAGACCCACGTGTTTTTTCGGATTTTGATATTTAAACTGGGAAAACACGAAAAGTGTAAAATATAATAATAGTATTATTGTTTGAACTTTATTGGAGTTGATACAGTCGTATCCATAATTTAAGAGAATTTAATAAAAACACATAACACATATATTTTCACACGTTTTAATAAAAAAAGTGTAATATGAAATTCAAATGCTAATAAAGCGAACGTCTGTAGAGATCTGGATTCATTTTGATGAATTATAACGTATTCAGCTGTAATAACTGTTTATT
The DNA here is from genome assembly GCA_038501625.1 of Corbicula japonica. Taxonomy (NCBI): domain Eukaryota; kingdom Metazoa; phylum Mollusca; class Bivalvia; order Venerida; family Cyrenidae; genus Corbicula; species Corbicula japonica. The sequence continues at coordinate 4,158,426 of JAZAYU010000032.1, forward strand.
GGTGTAAATCTTGAGTTGTGCTCAACCAGGGTCTAGACGGTGTGGGCAGTTATATGAATTTCCATTACTACCCATGGCGTCTTATTTGAATTGACACACTTATAACTAATATGCTCTCTCTCTCTCTCTCTCTCTCTCTCTCCCCCTCTCTCTCTCTCTCTCTCTCTCTCTCTCTCTCTCTCTCTCTCTCTCTCTCTCTCTCTCTCTCTCTCTCTCTCTCTCTCTCTCTCTCTCTCTCTCTCTCTCTCTCTTCCTCTCCTCTTTTTTGCTGCGTGGGTAGTCTGTGTTTTGTGAGTGTGGCGATTCCTGACATGCATATATCACTTTTTTCAAAGTTCCCTTTTCATCTATCGTGAATAGAGTTTTCATCTATCGTGAATAGAGTTGAGGCTATACCTTTATAGTGTGTTTACAATATTTTTGCAAGTACTCCTTAATGCGATTCTTTAATGAAAACAGTCCTCGTGATTCTGGATCAACCCGAGGAGTTTTACTCCAGCTATAATTGACAGCCTGATGAACTTGTAATATTTGATATTGATTAAAAAGGGGGACTTGATTGTTAAAAGTATCAAAATATATTCAAACCGTAACAGATATTTTACGGCTTAGCTGCCGATAAAATAATTAAAATTCCTAAAATCAAAAGAAAGTCAATTAAAAATCATGTTGGCCACATGTATTGATTTTTCTTCATTTGATAGGAGCTGTTAAGAGCGAACGTAAAATGTGTTTTCAAGTTTACAACTCGATCGGGCATTCAAATTGTTGTCATTTGCCACTGTTGTTACCGAATATTGTGGTTTTTTATGTTTGGTGCTAAAACTGTGTTCGTGTTCTGTTCGATTTTGTTGTGTATTACTTGTTAGAAACCCGCATGCAAATTAAGAAAGTAACAGCTAACATCAATATAAAATACATCCATCTAAAGAAAAAACTTACAGTTTCCAAACTTCTTACTTCTAAACTGCCCTCCTATTCTAATATTTTTCATTAATACAAGAACCTTTAGTTGAAGTGTATTTATGTCTTTCTGATAAAAGTGTGAACAAATGTTTGGTTTGTTTCTGCACTATTTTGTTGATTATAAGCAATTATTCTTTAATTTTTCGCTTACACTTTTAGTTGATAAACATACTGGTATTATCTTGACGTATTTATTTTTGTCATTTCTAAAGTGACAGTCCATAATATTTTATTTATTTAAAAAAATAAGTTAATTCTATCGCACCTTCAAATATTAAATACAAAAGTTCAGATTGATATGATGTTATTATACTGTGCGTCAAGATCATTGGGATGACATTACTTTGAAGCGAATATTCAGTTTGTTATGTGATTTTTTTTATGTTTCCATAGCAAACGTCATGACGGATAGTAGTCTGAATCATTCAGACGCTCTGATTTCGCAAAAGCGATCAGAAAGTCTGATGACATTGTTCTTTAAAAAAAAAACGGACATTCCAAAACGAGGCTTGTAATTAGGACAATAGTATGGAACGCCGTTGTTGTCTTGAAAAAAACTGTTTTTAGACTGTCGCCCTGCCAGCTGGAAATCGAAAAGACATATCCTACGGCGACACGCATTTTTAACTGTATTATTGCGCCCACAAGCGTGTTCAAGTAAGCTGAGTTCTGCGGTTATCACGAGATCTGATAAAAAGTTTATACAGACGTTGCAAGCACAATAGTTACCTTATTGCAACATTAGACATATTTTATAATGAAATCATATCAATAAGAAGATCATATTTTTTCTTTAAATTTGGACCTTTTTGGATTATAATTACGTCTGAAGTGAAAAACTTTGCCATAAAACCATTTTTGTGAATTTCTTAAGATAACTTCAAAATTCTTTGGCTTACCCTAATGGCGACCTTAGAAACATTTTACAGTGAAATCACTTAGATTTATTTTTTTTTGAAGTCAATAATTTCCCAATTACGAAAAGACAAAAGTGTTAAGACAATTTAGAACAGTAAAGAAAAATAAAGCTTGAAAATCCCTAAAATTCTATTTGCAATTAAACACAAAAACGAAGCATCGCAAAACAAAATCGGTTCAAATGATATTGACAATATCCAAGATTATTTAAAAGAACTTTTAATTATACAGAGAGAAATCAACAATTTCTTGTCATCTATTTTCGCAACCATGAAATTAACGGCAAAAACACACATTTACAAATACCTCTTGCATGTGTTAGACAAGATGATTTTAGATATTGTTAAATGTTGTTAGTAACTCATTACTCAGTAAGGCATTTAAATTGATGTTTAGTGTTGCTTAGTTTTTGTGTTTGGCTGCAGACTTTAGGGATTTTTTAGGTCAAACTATTATTCTTTACTGTTCTAACTTTTCTTAACGTATAAATACTAACATACATGATAATACAATTTAATATGCAAAGTTTGACGAAACTGTATTTTTCTGTTAGAGAGATTTTTATATTCTTCCCTTTTTATCAATCACCGTACAATGACAACTGCCATACCATACAACGTGACAGTCTAAAACCATTATCACGATGTAGTCTAGATCATCTAGACGTTCTGTCATTGTTCAGTGTCACACTGCTCTGACGAACGTCTAGAGACATCGCTATATAAAACGTCTGACCGACAGGTGGCGCTTTTGTATGGTAAACAAATCCAAAATCAATCGCGATTTCTAATGAAATTTGTTAACAGCGCTTTAACTGTATTTTTTCCACACTGGGCAAAGTGAAATTTAGGTAATATGATATCGAGCTACAAAATCAAGTATATGGTTTATAAACAAAGCACGTTGAAATACTTGCCTACTCCATTTTACATAAATGAATGCAAATATATGGTACGCCGTTGCTGCCTTTTCTTGATAATCGTTTTAGACTGTCACGTTGTATGGTATAACAGTTGTCATTGTACGGTAATTGATAAAAGGGAAGAATATCAAAACCTCTCTAACGGAATATTGCAGTTCCGTCAAACTTTGCATAAATAAATCATTTTATGTATGTTTATTATTTATACGTTAAGAAAAGTTAGAACAGTAAAGAAAAATAGTATGACCTAAAAAAATCCCTAAATTCTGCAGTCACACACAAAAACAAAGCAACACTTAACATCAATTTAAATGCCTTCCCGAGTATTGAGTTACTAACAACAATATCTAAGATTATCTTATCTAAAACATGTATACAGTAAGAGGTATTTGTAAAAGTGTTTTTTGGCCTTTAATTTCATGGTTGCTAAAATGAATGACAAAAAAATTGTTGACTTCTCTCTTAACATTTAAAGTTCTTTTAAAGAATCTTGGATATTGTCAGTATCATTTTGATCATGTGGGCATTTGATCTGTTTCTGTTTTGCGATGCTTCGTTTTTGTGTTTGATTGCAATTAGAATTTTAGTGATTTTCAAGCTTTATTTTTCTTTACAGTTCTAAATTGTCTTATCTTTTAATCTTTTCTAATTGGGAAATTTATATACTTTTTAAAAAATAAATCTAAGGGATTTCACTATAAAATGTTTCTAAGGTCGCCATTAGGGTATGTCAAAGAATTTTGAAGATTTTTTAAGAAATTAAAAAAAATGGTTTCAAGGCAAAGTTTTTCACTTCAGACGTAATTTTGATTTAAAAAGGTCCAAATAAGAGAAAAAATATGATCTTCTTATTGAAATTATTTCATTTTAAAATATTTCTAAGGTTGCGATAAGGTTACTTTTGTGCTTGCAACGTCTGTATAAACATTTCATCTGATCTCTGGTAACCGCAGAACCCAGCTTACTTGAACACGCCTGTGGGCGCAATAATACAGTTAAAAAATGCTTGTCGCCGTAGCATATGTCTTTTCGATTACCAGCTTGCAGGGCGACAGTCTAAAATACAGTTTTCACAAGTAAACAACGGCGTTCCATACTAATGTCCTTATTACAAGCCTCGTTTTGGAGTGTCTGATTTTTTAACGAACAATATCTTCAGACGTACTGATCGCCTTTGCGAAATCAGAGCGTCTGAATTATTGAGAAAAACAGTGATGTCTCTAGACGTTCGTCAGAGTAGTGTAACACTGATCAATGACAGAACGTCTAGATGATCTAGACTAGACGGATAGCGAAGCGATAGAGCGAATACAGTCGAAAGCTATCTGTCTGCACTCAAAATGTATGGTATTTTCGAAATAAATATTCTTCCTTGACAGGCTTTTTGTTTGTCATCTAGCTGGTCGGCAATTATTTGGTGCTATTTAAAATAGCTGTGCATGCGTACGCATTATAAATCAGCTTCATTTGCGTCTGTCTGCACCTAAAATATATGGAAGTTTCGAAATGCTTCTTCCTTGACGGGTTATTTGTTTGTCCAATGGCTGGTCGGCAATGATTTGGTTCTGTAAAAAAATATTTTGGTTCTGTGCAAAATAAATCAGCCTCAGTTGCATTTCTCACGGTGAGGCATCAATCTTCATACTTATTCACATCCGTGTAAAAATAAGTATATATGTTAGGTCTTTGACCTTTTTGTGTTGCTATATGTGGCGGTAAAAAAAACTCACGTTTAGTTAACATTTTACAAAATTTATGGAATGTCACTTTAATTTAGTGAATACTCTTACTTTCAAACAACTTCTTAGACTACTAAGGTCACTCGTACGCTCTCTCTTTGTGCACTTATATTAACATTTAAATTTTAACACTTGAGACAAAGATGAGTTATTTTAAATAAGTTACATGAGAACATTCGTTTTAATACAAACACTGCGTTATACGTGCATGTCACGTAAATTAAAAAGAGCAAGACTTCTTTTATTTATTTTGGCGGTTCTATCAAACTACATTGTCGCCATTGTATTTTTTAAATGTTTATACTTATTTTCACTCATGTTATTTATGGTTACTTACCTAGATGGTCGGCAGTGGTTAACCAGTGGCTTTCTGCGCTTAAGACTGATATTGAAAAGGGTAAATGGACAGCCTCCTTTGAAGGGGACACACCGGATGAATTGATGACTACAAGGGAATTACTGCTGGACATTACAAAATGCCTAACAAAAAACTCAGAAAGGTAATTTATCAATTGATCGGCATAATAAGCCCTATATGTTTATAAATCGCAATGATATGATATGTCTTAGAGCTCAAAAAATGTCGCCACTTTGTCGTATGTGTCATTACATATCTCAAACACTTGATCTTTCATGGAACGGTTAGAGGCAAAATAAATTGTCACCTAAAACCAGGTTTTAGGATTCACCAACCTCACATTTGCTCCAACTGGTTCAAGTAAAAACTATCATGGTAAAGCAACTCCAACCCACACATCAACTCGGCAAAGCGACATGCCAAAGCACATACTCATAATTATAAGTATAAGAAGCTTATGGCAGTGCCTAGCAAAAAGGCGGGTAAATGTAGTCAACATAAAAAATATATTTAAGAATCTCTTGGAAGTGAATTTTACATCGATAGTAAAGCTACAACAACTTTTGCTTTAAATATATTTACTAGTAAAATTATAAATTTTGATCTTTGTTAACAACTTACTCTTTTTGTCCTGATACGTGACCAGGCATCTTTAAATCTGCAATTTCAGGGAACAAACAATAAGAAATGAACATAAGAATCTTACGTCCCAACTACAGGATTCAGAGAAAAAAATCTTGAAAATTTGGAAGCTGCTTGGTAATGGAAATGATACCTCAACAGAACCGAGTGCATCAGATGCGCTGAATAAATTGGAAACATACGTCACGGAAACAAAACAGTCTTTTGATAAGTGAGTTCAAATATGTTTTTATATTAAGAATGAGGAGTTATTCAAGGACCGCGGTGTGCCGACATCGGATACTGGCCCACACAAGAGATAAAATGGATTTTCAATTTCACTTTGGCGGGCAATTAAACACATTTTGCATACCGCGATCTCTTACGCCTTTTTTTTTTGCAAACCTTACTTTATCCTTCACCTTTATTGGAGAAAAAAAAATTGCCTGTCCATAATAAGCTTGTTAGAGCTTTTAATAAGGCTGCTTTAAAATTGGAAGAAACGTCCGCTTATTAGTGATAAATATCCAATCATTCATTTGTTGATCCGAATATCAACATAACGTGCCTATTCCCGATCATTGTTTCGTTATGTTTACTAACGCAAACTTTAACGTTTGCTTTCGTAAATACTGTCAAAAATTCCGGTCATGACGTCATGGCATAATGATATTATTAAAATGAAAAAAACAGATGTTGGACCGCGGTCCAATATCCCCTATAGCTACTTCCGGTATCCTATTGTATTAGACGGGGTACAACACATTACATTAGAGTTTAATTTACTTATAACTTTTAAATAAATATGTGAACGATAATTCTGTTTTTTTTTAAATAATAGGCAAACGAAAGAGACAAAATCCCTTGAAGAGGAATTACAGAAATTAGAAGAAAAAATTGAAAATTTATCAAAACTGAAGATCAAGCAAAAAGACAAAATATCAAATCCCTCGCAAAGAGTAAAGGATATCAGCGAAGCCATAACTAAATGGAGAAACGAAGATAAAAGGTAACAGTTTTAAACTTTTTTAAACAATTGTTGTGCTGCTATTTGGCTGTTGTAATTTATTCAGAAATATATCTTTCAATAACAGTAATATATTCGAATTGTCCTTTAATGCACAAATATTTACATGTTATTGAGTTAAAAAATATCATGACTTTTTTAATGTTATAATATTATACAGGAATTTTCTAATAAACTTTTAAAAAAAAAAAAGATAAACAAATGCGATGCACACAGTGAACATTACTTTGAAGATTGTGTTGCCTTACCTAGCTATATACGGGACTCAAGCAAATTGTTTGGGTTGTTGTATCAATTGAAATGATAATTCTCTATGCTGTGTTATATCATCCCGTTTTGTTTGACGCTAATGCTTTATAAGTGTTTAAGACTTTAAAGTGTTACAGTAAAGTTACTTCAATTTTCTTTTGAAGCGGCAACGATTCAGAAAGTAAAGCTAAACAGCTGTCGTCGAAGATAACACAAGTTTGGTTACAAATCAAAAGTGGAAACGCCAAAACCAAAGACAATGGTGGAGATTCGATAGCCATGCTAGAAGAACTAGAAAACTGGCTTAAAGAAAATAAAGCTTTAATTGACAAGTATTTTTTCAATTTTTGTTTCTTTTAAATACGAAATATCCATGCATAATTTTATTTTTGAACTATCCAATAAAAATATCATCCAAATTTCGAAAATAAACATTAATTAAACATTAATCAGATTTGAACTCAAATACGGCTGTAAAAAATATGGCAAATTTTAAATATTGCCAATAAAACACTTCATATTTATAGATTTGTCTAAACTATGTAGTTCATTAGATCTCCAATATTTGATAGCCCAAATATTTTTAGGAATAAAGTATTACAACTTTTGCTATACCTGAAACAGTGTTGTGTTGCAGTTTCATTCAAATATGACTTTGCATATGCATATTTCATATTCTTGTTTTGTTGTTTAATTTATTTTTATTTATTTAGCTTACGGTCTACAGATCTAGAACTGAAGGCGGAATTAGAGCATTTAAAGCAGGATTTAGAAAGCCTTGATGAAAGAAAATATTCTGCAGAAACTGTTGTGAAATTAAGAAAGGATGATCAAGAAGTAGTGAAGACCATTAAAACGCTTAGAACGACTTTAAAAGAGAAGCAAAATCAGCTATTCAGCGTTGCTAAAATCAGGTTTGACCAATGTGACACAATAAATAATGTTTTCTACATATAAAAAACGCTTAAAAACGGATGCTTCAACTAATTCATGGGATCGGGAAGTACCTGGAGCAAGTTTTTGAAATATGCATGTATCCGGTTTCATTCCGTTACTGCCAATGAATAGGTCTATTCAAACTGAGTCTGAATTTTTTATGTAGTCATGCTTGCGGCTTTTAAAGTTTCCTATATTTTTATCTATATATGTAAACTGTAGACATATAACACACCGTTTGAATAATCGAATGTCTATTAATAAATTTTAATAAAAAAAGAACATCCAATATAATGAAGATATATTTCCGAACTTTGGGGTTAATTTCCTGGTAGCGATAATGATTCTGATCAATATTTGGGTATTTTAAACATTAAAGATTTATCTACAATGTTTAACCTAGTTGCAATATTGTCGATGCTATAAATAATATCGAGTCGAATAAAACGTATAGTTTATGCGCGATAGGGCTTAGCATTTCTTTTGAAGTAAAAGTTTGGAAAGAGGGCAAGATCCTTATTTTGATATTTAGATTAAGATTTTAAACCGCTATATTTAGTATGTTATACATATGATCCAAATGGTAAAATCCGAAATCCGATCAGTCTCACGTAACGATAGTAAATATATATTATTCTCATTTAACAGTTTTCACAAGTGGATATATTAAGATCCTGACGCTGGTAAAGAATATATATTCAATTTTCATCAATTCAGACTTGCAGAACAAAAGAAGATAAAAGAACATGTTGCAGCTTTAAGGAAAATCGCATTTGGTTCGAAAACAGAAGGAAAAGGAAATACAAATGTCGGTGATGAAGATCGTGATGTTCCAACTCAGCTGCAAGATATTGCAAAAAGCTTACAGCCGTAAGAACTATTAGATAAAACTATTTTTACTTGCAAATGAAAAATGTTCAAAAAAAACTTATTTCCGACACCAACAAAGAGCATACACAAGGTATTGCTTATCAATTAATAAAGACGGATGTCACAGGTGTTATCTTCGTACTGAAATCAATATGTAAATGATACATTGTCAACAGTTACAACATTATGCTGACATCTCTTTAAATAAGTTCAATGCAAATACATGTAAGCATTTTTAATAACAAACTACCGATAGATAATGTCTAAGTTTTATTGTTTCTTATGTTAAAAATAACTGTCAAAGTGATTAATGGATATAATACTTCGAAATCCATCAAACACGACCAAAATTAACGCAAATTTGGCTTAGCATGTTTTCGGGTATTAACAGAAAGTCAATATCCCTTATAACAGTGGAAAAAAATATTGACATAGAAGTAATAGACATTCCAATCAATAGTGAGACGGAAAAATATAAAAAGAATAAGTTTATCATACGGACAAAGGTATGAATGTAACATAACGATAGGGAAACGATAGTGTATGTATTGCGTAAAAACGTGTAATCACCTGAAATTAATGATGCACATCAACCAACTGTCGACGAAAAAGGATAGGTTCTCGGTATAGATTAAAGAACCATTTCAATAATAAAGGAAAGTAATCGAAGCACTTTTCACTTTTCAAACCATTCAACTTTTGCAAACAACTAGCTGAAAAAATAATCAAATAGATGAATATGTCTTATTGCATCAAACAAACTTAGCAAAATTCATTATTACTGAAAACACTCGATTTTTTCTGATTGCAGACTTGAGGATGTATCGGCTAAAATAGAAGAACTGTGTAGTAAAGTGCACATTGCTTTGATTGGAAAGCAAATGGAACCATTACAAGTAGAGTCTTCAATCGGATACCTGACACTTTCACATAAGACTTTACAGAAGTAAGTTTTACCATCATTAGTTATTGCAAAATACATTTATAACTATTGGTGAGTAGTTTTTCCTTTTTATTGTCGAACATTTTCTTATTAGTAACAATTAACATTCAAGTTATATGTATCTTAATTAAACAATTGCCGGTTAGACCACATATTAACCATCAAAATATTGAACTGAGTTAGCTAAAAGAAAATTTATGCCAATACCTAAGGAAGCTTACATGTTAAAGAAAGGTGAAAAAGGCATACACACCATCAGGTATATCCAAATAAAACAGTCCTATCCCCTCAGTTGTGTTATATTTTTATACGATTAGTCCCAAAACAACACCGCAAATGTTTGTTTTTCTTTTGTAAATTGCAGGCATTTAAAGCAGCAACATTATTAGATATACTTGTCTTAAAATGTAATTTTTCAATGTTTTAAATTATGTTTGTGCTACTAAACATTAAGACAATCTAAGCAAGAAAACCAGTAAAATGAAACTATCTTAGAATAATATTAGGGGTGTCAATAATAGAAATATACCAAATAAAGACGAGAACAAAACAATACAGTTTTCATCAAGTCTAACCAAACAACAATCTGATTTAGGTATATATTTATCGGTATAAATATAATCTGAGGAATGCAAAACATATTTCATCGGAACATTAACTTTTTCAGACTTGAAACTGAATCGACCAATATTGCATCAATGTGCGTTAGAGTGCAAAAAGCATCACTTGGAGCGCAATATCAACCTGGAAATGTTAAGTCATCTGCGGAATGCCTTACAGATTACCTTGAGACTTTAAACAAGTAAGTTTATAAATTTTAAACAAGTTATCACGTCGTCGATTTGAACATCAATATGTGTTTTGGTTTTTTCCATCGCTTTTTGGGAAAATATATTTTGGTATTGTTTATTTTTTCACTTCTGAGTTCATTCTCATATCCCATTTCAAAATTTTATTCTTTTCAGTTCCACTAGTTGCTTTCACGTTTAGGCCGAACCCATTTTTATCTTGGTAACATATGTCGCCGAACAATGAATTGTATTTTTCTGAAAATACCGTTTCATGTCCATCACCATATGCACTCCGTCGGTTGAGATGCATGGAGATTGTACTGTTTGCTGTTATCTTTTTACAACCTGGAAGCACAATAAATATATATAAAAACAGGATTTTATTGTTTCGTCTCATTGAAATATGTAAATTTTCTCTACACAATATATTGTCTATTCCATAACAATCTTCTATTATCAGTACAATCATGGTCTCAGCAAGGGCAGCGAGTACCTACCCATTTTGCTTGATTGTACACTATAAATTGTGTTTTGTGTTTATGTACTTCTACGTTCGACATTGTCAAATAGTGTGCGTTGTAGTTTTTAAGTGGATGGGTGATAAAGTCGTGACGAAACACCTCATGACGGGATCATCAATGATACAATCAGTTCGTCAATTATAGATAATCTTTTAACCAGGCTGCATGTTACTAAAACCCGCAATTTCCTTCTAATTCGTTACTTGACATCGAAACTGACCAATCGTATGCATTAACACAAAATCGCTTTGTCGATATTTGCAAGATAGCTGTCCGAGTTGATTTTGTTTTCACGGTTGTGTTTCCAAACAAAAATTAGTTATGAAAACCTGCCAGGGCAACATTTGGGAATTGTTTATTGCTTGATTTACGGAATATTTGATGAGTATCAGTTTACTAAATAAACCAATCAATTTGTTTTCAGATTGGAGCAAGTAAATCTGGAAATGGAGAGTGCAAAAGAAAGTTGTGGCAATCTTTCCAAATCTCTTCAAAGTACACTTTCAACGCTGTCGGATATCTTTCAATGCTCTGAACCAGAAATGAATGTTAAAAAACATACGGAAAACAAACCACAATGGATACACGGGCTTATCATTGGTGTGAAGAAAATCGATATTTGTGTAGAATACTATCGAGGAAAGTAAGTTAATAGAAAAACAAAATTGTGTTTATTATTTCTGATGGAAGTTGATCAAGTTCAAATGTTAATAAGAAATACAGTAAGTTTTCAATACCTCGAGTATCAGGTAAACTTCGAAATTGTAGTTAAGGCTTATCTCTGGTCGCTTTATATTCAATATAATGTTGCTGCAAAAGCTCAATAGTATAAATGCGAAAACTCTCGCACAATTGCCAGTCTCTTGGTGCTAGTTCATTCTCGTTACCATTGGATCCCTCGAGGGCTAAGCGACCGGTTTATGTTTAAAAGAAATACACGTGCAAGTTTCAAAATGACTGTCCTGTTTACGGGTCAGGTACTTGAAACCAATTACAATGCCTGAGGATCTTTAATTTTAACAGCAAGGTCGTAATGGCTAAACTAAAAAAAGAAATTGAGCACCTAAGTTATGACATCTGGGTTAAATTGAGCAAATAATTTAGTGTGAACCGTAAACTTAAAACCATAAAAAATAAAGGTTTGACTTCCTGACGAAGTCTGAGCTATACTTAATACATATTATTTAATATTATTAGATGAATAGTATAATAAATTTACAACATTGAATTTTTTATTCAGTACATTAGAACGCCGACTTCGTCCGCTTTTCACGCAAATGTGTGCTTACTGGAAACAAAACGGTTATTTTTTATACATGGGTAAAATTAAACTTATTAATTATTAAATTTATGAAAATATACATATAGGAAAGTTAGAGCCATGTTTGACTCAATCAAAAATTAGGTTCTGTCCTGTGACTGTCACAATGTTGTTTATTACTTTTCAGACAATTTTTGGACAGTGATTCGATCCTTCCGATTCTCGAGAAGATGCATGTCGATATTTTTAAAACTCGCAAAGAATCTACTAGAGTTGGACAAAAGAGTCAAAGGTCGTCAAATATGACTCATGCTGAAACTTCAAGTCCACCGACTTTGCTAGTTGCAGAAATTTGCGAAAAGGTGACCCAAAGGTATGAAGTAACCTTTCGATGTATACATCGCATAAGGTGCCAACATATTAAGAGCGCTCTATTTGAAAAAGGGAAAATAATAATGTAAAATGTTTGTTAGTTTAAGTACACAGAGTATAATTCATATTCGATTATTTAACTTATTCCGTTTTCCGTGAGTTTAGAGTAAATAAAGCCATGATAATTTAAATTAAAAAAAGATCCCTCTCCGAGTAAAATGGCACGGGAAGTTCGAAATGTATTGTGTATTGTGAGTTCACATACTTTTTACGTGGAACTATAGGTCTATGTTTTACAACTTCTTAACTTAATTCAATACTTACCGAAGCCAATGAATTACCTGTTTCTAGAGCATTTTTGTTTTCAATAAATCGTTGTAAAATGGCTGAAAACGAATAGCGAACACTGAGCAAATTCATTTTAAATAAAAGTTAATAGTTATACCACTTACTTTCTGGCCATTAATATCGTTACAAAAAAAGCAATATATGCATATCAGGAATCGCCACACTCACAAAACACAGCCTCCCCACGCAGCGAAAAAGAAGGGAGGAAGAGAGAGAGCGCATGTTTTATATAAGTATGTCAATTCAAATAGGACGCCACAAACAATTAACGAAGAAGAGAACCTTTGGGTATACCGCCTTGGAACGGTCAGTGGCAAAACAAATTGCCACTGGGGGTTTAAACCAGGTTCTAGGGTGCACCAACCTCACACTTGCCCCAACAGGTTCTCGTATCACAAAACAAGTACAAGTTGTCTTGGTGAAATAACTCCAACCCACCCATTGGTTCAACAATGATGCATGCAAAAGCACACAAACATATAAAACATAAGAAGCTAATAGCATTGCAAAACCAAAGGGTGGGTACTCAATGATCTTACCGAGACCAGAGCACCTGGAGCAAAATCAGCAAGAACACGCTTTCGATTTTGCTGTTCATTTGTACATTCTTTATAACAAAGTCAGCATTATCTGACATTTTCCGGAAATAGATCCATTGACATATGTTTATTTTCATGGGCAGTAAATTGATCTAAATAATTTCTTACAAAATCCAAGTGTCGATCAGTTTTCAGGTTACCGACCGCAATATGCAATGATGTCTCGAATAGGCCCTATGCAGTGTCTCAATTGATAACAACAGTCTTTATAAAAAGGTCATAACGTTTACAAGTGTAAAGGAAAAAAACACTTAACACATACATTCAGTCATTGTACATATGTATATTGTAAATAAATATAAATTTTGATATCTCCGATTAAATTAGTAAACATTGATCTTCAGCGTTAACCTTACGATTGAAACAAAGTTTTAGTATAAGCTCTGCCTGGATAATGAAAATATTGATTCCCTATGTAATTTGCTATGATATTTCGTTTCGTTGCGACTTTTTGTAAAGGAGAAAGCAAAATTTGGGCTGCTGTTTGAGATTTTTACTAGCTGCTTTAACTGAGAATATTACCAGAATATGATAAATGCTGAATAAACAAGTGTATTTGATAACACAATATGTACCTTTCAAAAGCGTTATTTTACTTTGTCAACGCATAGTATATTATGATGATAGAAGTTCATATCGTTATGCAGCTATCATTGCATTTTGCTAAGAGTTTTCATATATATCAAAGTACTAGCAACAATTCATTTTAGATGTATTGACGTTGATCAAGCTGCAAACAAACTGGAAGAAGAGAAAGCAGAACTTTTAAACAGGTAATGCGTACAAACTTGTCATTAAATCCGGAATGCATTTACAAGTGATTGCACTGGTAACAGGTTATGCATAACACAATACAATTCTAACCTGAAGTAATGGAGGAAAAGTATTACCATTTTACCGTAATATAACGTAATATAAGACGCTAGTAGCAGTAAATGTAGTAAATGACCTCGATGAGACAAACGAAAAGTACACACATAGTACCTGTCAATATATATACAATTATACTGGAAAAAATGCAATATTCCACCGCGATATCTAATGTATCCTCTCTCCCACTCTTAAGTAGCTTTTGTATTACCCGATGCTATCGAACTTTTTATCTATATGCCTATATGCCATACAATCGAATACAATGACGACACATAAATTAAAATTTATCTAGGAATCTAAGATAGTTTCGATATCTTGATTTCTGTTCACAAGAAAAAAAATGTTTGAGCAAAAACATACACGAATAAATCTTTTAGTTAGAATATTTTTTCATATTTGTTTAAAAACATTTAACTTTTCTAATCGCAAAGATTCTTATTCAAATATAATTGATCGTAGAGATATATCTTAAATATATAAAACCAGAAACTCTTGAAATTTACGTCATTGCCGTATATTTATTGAAGGTTATCAAAGCTTGCTGGGGCCAACCTGACAAATAACAATCCAAACATAGCAGACCTCAGCGACCCAAACCGTCCTACCAAACTTGCTGAAATGTATTCTGAGCTGTATGACAACGCATGGACTGATGCCTATGAGGTACTTGAGAAATCAAGTAAAGGCAAAGAACACCTCGACATACAGTTCCTGTTCGATATATTATCTGTAAGTGTTTTATGTATAATAAGGGGCGTCCGTGGCCGATGGGTTAAGGTTTCCGAATGAGAATCACTTGCCCTTCACCGCTTTGAGTTCGAGACCTACCAGGTCTACCAGGTTTTATGTCAGGAGGCTTGCCAGCTAGCTTGCGGAACGTCGGTGGTTCTACCCAGGTGCCTGCTCGGGAAATTTGTCCGGAGGGGCACCTGGGGTCTTCCTCCACCATGTAAAGCTGGTATTCCAAATGCAATAAGCTTAGCATCTGCTGATGTTCTCGTCTCTAATCTACATGAAACTACATGAAAATATATGTTGTCGTAGTGTTAGTAGGACGACCGGTAAAATAATGGTGGTATATGTCTAGCAAGATCTAGTAAAAAGTTTTTAACATAATGTTAAAGTAGTGAATAAAATGGTCATCAACGATAAAATCATTTTAATACACAATTTGGTTTATATCACAAATATCTGTGTCAGAGAATATGTTCATTTCGTTTCATTATTTGTCCTTTTTCATTTTTTATATCACATCATATTTTTTTCATTTGCATTTATTAATTTTAATGTCACGTTAACATGTGTATAAAATAAATACATAAGGTTGAAGTGTGAAAATATTTCAAAACGTTTTTTGTTAGTTTTAAGGCAGCGATGTGTTTATGATAATGTTGTTTTTATTCTTTATTTTCTTTTATTTAAAAGTGTGACCGCCTGTATTATTGACTTTTATTTTACGATGATACCTTACTAGTGGGCCAACCTGTACTAAAACGGTTCTTCATGCAAGATTAGTGTTTCTGCACTTGAAGTTACCTTTAACGTCGTGATAAGTTCTCATTTGTTATCAATTAAGGAATTATACCAAGAGTGTGCCGTTATCTCAAATGAGCAGCTGCTGAACATTGTGATGGCATTGACAGAACACACAGACCAAGAACAAAAACCAAAGGTAATTCTTTAAAACATTTAACTAATTCTTCTAGAAAAGTTTTTTATTTGATATATGTAATCTTTTTAAGTTGTTTAAACTTTTACCTTACTGCAGACGCAAATATTATTCCCAGAATAGTTGTTAAACAAAAGCAAAAACACACAAAAATGACACCGATTACCCTATAAATAATGTATATATGATTAAAGATAGTAATTGTATATTGTGATTCGTGGTCAAAGTATTAAACGTTTTGAGCGATCTTTTTAATAACTTTATCTTTTTCATGTTTTCTATTTTTTACAAAATTGCCCTAGAAATTTGACTATTGACTAGATCGCTTCCTTAATTAAGGTGATGAGTTTTCGAAGCTACTGTTCTCAAAGCAAGTTTTTTTTAGATAATTATAACACAAAACATATGGTGTTTTGTTTTCGGTTACATTTGGTTACACAATTAATTCCTAATAAATTACAATGTATTTCAAGTCGGAAAGCCAAATAACTGTTAAAATTATCCAAAAAAAATTCTATTTATAGGTATTAAAACATAATAAAATCTAAATAACAAAGAAAATTTCTTGTAAAAAAAGATAAACGGAGTTGTTGTTTTATAAACTAACGAAATATAACGCTATGAAGCTGATGAATCTATGAGTTCTAGAATTTCCTAGAAACGAAAATAATACTAAAAGTCATTTGAAACAAACGTGTTCTCGCTGGGAATTCATCAAATAAGAGACCGTGAGAAGCGATCTCGACATTACGGGACAAATATATTTTAGCAAGGTTACAATACAGCGAATCCCTCTGAAAACCAATTATACTTTCATAATCGAGTTAACATTGATTATATTCATGTTCACTTTGAGAGCCTTTTTGAATACATACTCGTAGCTCTTCAAAAACAGCGGTGGTCTACATAGACATTTTACTTGAAAAAAAAGCTCTTTATATTCGCATATATTTTGGAACTGCATTTTTCATCTTAGTTGCCGGTATGAGAATTTCGACTTTACGACATCAAATAAGCGTTTTTTCTTTTCTTTTCTAAGAGAAAATCTTCAGGAAAAGTTCAACTAACAGCACTGCAATCTAAGACCGTGACGGAGCTGAGAAAACAAAGTGCTGACATTTTTGTAAAGTCATTGCAATCTGTAAGTATTATAATATCGAGTACATATTTATTTATAGAACTTTGTAGATCTTTTTGTTATGTTAATTTCTTTCGTTGATATTAAGCAATCAGACCGGGGCTAGCTTGCATAGAAACAGAAGAACTTTTTCACAAATGCATGCTGGATAAAACCAAACTACACTTCGCCGAGAACTTTCAAGTTCACTCTTCATGAATTTGGTTCTTGGCATTTCCTTTGGAATTCTTCTTATAAAATTAATACAGCAAACCAATACATTAGTATTAATTTCTTTCAGTACTTTGAAGGGAAGTATAGAAAGGACAGTAAAAGCAAACGCAGCTTATGGTTCGACAAAGGGAAGATACAAGTCTACACCATGAAGTGTATCGAGCTTTGTTGGCTAATGCATGTCCAAGCACCGCCGGTGTATATTGATCTCGTCGTCAAACCTGGCGATAAGTTTGATACCAATAAGTTCAAACAGTACATGAAAAGCGGCAAGAAAGTAGACTTTGTAGTTTGGCCGCCTCTGTTACTTCACGAGGGTGGCTCGTTGTTGAGTAAAGGGGTTGCCCAGGGCAAGTGAAACTCAAATCCAAGCTCAAAAAAGAAACAGAAATGCATGTTTATCAAAACTTTTTTACTCAAACGTTTTTACTAGATACACCATTCACATCTGTTTTGACATAACAGTATTGTTGTACCCTGTCTTGTTAGTGATATGTCCTCGCTGAAAATTGCAATAACTTCTTAATGTCACTGATATAAGTTAAAATTTATCTAGCCACACGTAATTTTGTGTGTATAAATTCCCTGGGTCGATTCAATATTTTATCAAATTTTAATTCTAAAACGTTTTCCTATTATAATCCCTAGTATATTTTTGTTTTTATTTTTAATTGGTTTTAGTTGATTTTTGTAATATTTTGTTGTACTTTGTAGTATTATTGTAGTACAGCTGCATCCTTTGATTAAGAAAACCACAATATTTTCAGTTACTTTATTGTTATCTCGTTAAGAGAAACGCATTATTGAAATTTGGTAGCATGTGTTGCTTTCATGTCCAGAATTATGATGAACGTACCTCAAGATTCACCCATCCAAGAGACTGCATGATATGGAAAAAAATGTTAACCTTTACTTGCCGCGTTTTAGCTAAGGCAAGGCGTGATAATTTCAGTTATGGCTGCACATGCTCCAGATGCTATATATTGCTACTTTAAAGCTTTCTCTCTATTAACTACTTTTTCATTCAAGTAAGCATTCTGAATTTTTTGTTAAAAAATTCATTTTGCTTTATTGTTGAATTTTCTTAAAAAATCAACTCACATTGGTATCCAAGATTTATACAATATTTCCTTTTGTTGATTGTTATATGTTTCTTTTTTTTTGTTCTTACAATGCAATTCAAAAAATAAATAATTTAAATAAAAAAGTAAACATTTGTGGGTTAAAACGTTTTCACGAGAAAGATTTTAAAATTACGTATTGTCATTTTTAAACTTTCCGTTCTTCGGAGTTTGAGTGAACTTGTGATTCGGACGAATTAGGTGAACTCATAATCATGTGTGTTGCTCATAATTTGTTAAAGTTTTGTTCTTATTTGTACCATTTATAATCTTTATTCCGTCCAGAAAATGCCGCCAGTACCTCAATTTATCTGAAATTTGCGTTTATAAGCATTTATTACTATGAAATGTCTGAGAATTTTACAAAAAATCGAACACCTTCGACCAGATAAAAGAAAAGAAATTCCATGGCATGTTAGGTACTCTAGAGATCATCATATTTTACCAATAAATCGTTTGATCATTAAGAAATTGTCGTTTAATATGTGTTTTCCAATAGAAGAGAGGGAATAAGTGATATACTTTTATTACCTCAACATCTTGGAAGGATCGAATGCTTTAAATATATTACGTTCACACCATGTTATCACAATTACGTCAAGTATCTCCAGTCATTGAACTAGTGACCAAGATAATTGTTTCAATTACTGTTTTTGCTGTGAGAGAAAGCATTATAATAGATTTGCAGACCTATATTGCAAACAACACGTATTCTGCTTTATATTGAAAATCAATGATTTAATGATAGTCCGATCATGTTATCTGATAAGGTACCCAATTATCACTAGAGTTCATGAACTGATTCGGGTCAGTGTCGTTTGTCAATTCCATGGCGACAATTCTAATTATGTAATGCTAAAATCAAGTTAGCAAGACCTTTGATCTAATAAGTGTCCTCATCTATTGTCTTTTAAAATACTACCTTACAATATTAGAAACAACAATGAAGCACAAAAATTAATGTTCTATAATACTCTGACGGTCATGTATGATGAATGTATTAAACTTCTAAAAATATGAAGACTAAATATCCATGATAAATGAGAAATTGCAACATTAAGAAGAAACACCCTAAAACACACAAAGCCAAGAAGAAGAAAGGAATAGAGAGAGAACATGGTTTATAAAATGAACAATTTTAAAAACAGACACCACAAACAATTAACAAAGTTGTGAACCCGAGGGATTACCGCCTTGGAACGGTTCGTAGAAAACCAATTTGCCACTGGGGGTTTAAACCAGGTTCTAGGGTGCACCAACCTCACACTTTCACCTACAGGTTCTTATATAAGAAAACAAGTAGAAGTTGTATGGTGAAAAACCCACCCATTAATTAACTCAACAATTTTGCATGCAAAGACACACGAACATACAAAAAATAAAAGGCTAATAGCATTGACAAGCAAAGGGGCGAGTACTCAAATTGAATGATATTTTATAAAACAAAAATCATGATATAAAAAATCGAAGTTTACCATTTATGATTAGGTTATGCAAGATGTAAAATAATACAAGAAACCTCGATATTGATAAATTTGAATCCACGTTAACGAATAAAAGATGTATAAAATACAATTTTGGTAATATTAAGTCTTTGATTACTACAAACTCCTAAAAAATGAAATATGAATATCATGAAATAACCACATTCAGAAAACAGAGCATCCCCACATAGCCGGAAAGAGGAAAGGAAAAGAGGAGTAACATGTAATAAGATTTACATGCAGCAAAGTCAGTACGCTGAAACGGTCATTTTTAAAGTCATTTTTTTAGACGAATGTATTAAACTTCTATAAATGTGAAGTATGAATATCAGGAATTGCAACATTCAGAAGTCACATCCCCACACTCATAGCCAAGAAGATGAAATGAAGAGAGAGCGCGCGCATAGTTGATAAAATTGCCAATTTTAAAACAGACACCACAAACAACACAACTGAGAACCCGAGGGGTTACCGCCTTAGAACGGTCAGTGGCAAAACAATTTGACACAGGGGGATTAAATCAGGTTCTAGGGTGCACCAACCTCAGACTTGCCCCTACAGGTTCTCATAATGTTCTTTAATAATGTAGCTTATAAATGTTAGTCTTCTAATGGATGTAATTCTTTTATTTATGCACAAATTACATTCTTTGATACCACGTTTGCGCGAGGTTAGCTTATCTGTTAGACAAAAGTGGGTAATAATTAGTACACTGGTGTTCTTACATTAAATAATTGAAAATACATTATTTTGTTAATCGTGTGTGCTCCTGTATAGCAACATGCATTTGTCATAATATAAAGGTATGCATTTAATATGATAGCAGATGTTCTATTACGTTATTTATATGAGCTCTTTTACTCGCAAATAATTATGTTATTTAAATAATCCTTAGTTTATGTGTGTATATATGCTCAATGACTTTTCCTTCATAATCTCTAAGTTCTCGTTTTATCGTTATTAATATTGATCAAAATCAAAGCGATGAGACAGCATAACGTATAAGGTCTAAAATCTGATCTGGACCATTCATGTAGATGAAGAGAAGATCGGATTTGAAGAACTATGACAATATCTTACTAGTAATATATGTATCTGCTCTTCGAGACGCTCCGTTAACTTAGGATTTCTTACCTGTTTTAACCACTTAAATTTAACACGTACTATAACTTACTTCAGTTTATATTCTAGTACTGAAATATTTAAAGCGACAGCAAATTAAGGCTTCTTAATTTAGAACGTTTATCCATTTATTATATATAGGCCTATCGAATTACACGAAGATCCTAAAGTTTACGGAGTATACCGACTGTATGGTAAAATGAAAGAGTGATTTAACACTCACAATTTGAATAAAAACTATGTTTTAAATCCGGGCTAACTGGCTAAATTCAGTTGAAATAAGGATTAGATACTTTAAAGGTGAGATAATTGTTAATACAAAAATTGTTGCAAAAATGTCTAAATGGCATACTATTTTTTTCTAAGTGTTAAAAAGCGTTCCTTTCGGCTTGTAAAGACACAGTGTGTACGCAGTTGACAGCAAAAATGGCAATATACTGCAAATTGTGATATCAGTATGAAACTTAGTCAAAATAATGTTTGGACCAGTACAAAAAAACTGGTTATGGGGGCGAATTATCGGAAAGAAATCCTATTTCTGGTTTTATATTCAAAATAACCGCTATTGGAATAAAACTCATCAATATTATTACACTAAGCCTATGTTGTGAGATACTTAAACACGAAACAAAATCAAATACTTTAGATAAATATAAATAAATATTATTTCAGCATAATTTATCAGATATATTCAGCATGAATATGGTAAAAATCAACTTAAACTAAAATTCAAAATGGCCGCCATGCAAATTAAGTATAATGCAGTTGTTATAACAACATTTTTAGAGGATCTCACAAAATTAATTTTATAAACAAAAAATGCACTATAATTTAATTGTTTACTTTTTATCACGTAAGTTACTATAAACAGACTCATTCAAACCGAGCCTGCAGTATTATGATAGATGTCGAGGTCGGTGGCTTTTAATTTCTTCCGTCTATTTAACTATCGATTTACAGTTTCAAAGAGAAATTTATTTAGATCATGACTTAAAAACACATTGAAGACCACGTTGAAATACAGTTATTGAAATTGATTTATTCTTCTATTCAATAAATAGAACTATTTTAAATCAAATTTATTTAAGTAGCTAGTACGGTAGTATTGCAATGACTTGATTCATTTAGTATCACACCCAAAAGTTTCATGAACAAGACTGAGATAAAACGGATTCAGTTGTCAGGTTTTTAGTTATTAGTTACGCTACACATAAGTTTAAATCTCTGTAGGTGTCTGTTAACTAATCATGTTTTTCTTTGCGATTAATGCTATTCGAGCGAGCGAGCGAGCGTGCGTGCGTGCGTGCGTGCGTGCGTGCGTGCGTGCGTGCGTACGTGCGTGCGTGTTCGAAAATTGCAAAACCGTGTCCGCTCTGTAACTTGGTTATCTTAATGGATTTTAAAATAACTTAGTATAAATGTTCACCATATCAAGAGAGTGTCGCGTACAATACCCATGCCTGTAGGTCAAGGTCACTTTGCTAAAAATAAAATTTTCCTATAGGCCCAAGGTCAAGGTCACTGTTACTTGAAACTGAATTCGAAAATTGCAAAATCGTGTCCGCCCTGTAACTTAGTTATTTCTTATTGGATTTTAAAATAACTTGGTATAAATGTTCACCATGACAAGGCGGTGTGTCGCGTATAATACCCATGCCTGTAGGTCCAAGGCCAAGGTTACTTATACTAAAAATAGAATTTTCTTGTCAGGGCTGTAACTTCGTTATGAATAGAGTGATTTCAAAATAACTTGGCACAATTGTTGACCATGACAAGGCGGTGTGTCGTGTATATTACCCAAGCCTGTAGGTCCAAGGTCAAGGTCGCTGTTTCTACAAATAGAATTATCTTGTCCGACTGTAGATATTTTTTCTGAAAGGATTAAAACAAAACTTGGTATAAATGTTCATCATATCAAGACGGTGTGTCGTGTACAATATCCATTCCTGTAGGACCAAGGTCAAGGTCACTGTTACTAATAATAGAATTTTCTTGACCGGGCTGTAATTTCGTTATGAAAAGAGTGATTTCAAAATAACTTGGAACAAATGTTCACCATAACAAGGCGGTTTGTCGCGTACAATACCCATGCCTGAAGGCCCATGGTCAAGGTCAATGTTACTAAAATAGAATTGTCTTATCCGGGCTATAACTGTTTTAAAGGAAATATAAAAGTTGTAACTTTCTTACTGGATAATATTTATGTTAGATTCGGTACCTCTATTTATAAACAAGTAATAGGCATCCCAATGGGTACTAATTGTGCACCCCTTGTTGCTGATCTGTTTTTATACTGTTATGAAAGAGACTTTATGTTATCTCTTTCTACTGAACATCAAGATGATATTATTACAGCTTTTAACAACACCTCGAGGTACCTTGATGATTTATTAAATATAGATAATAACCGTTTTCCATTACTGGTTAATAAGATCTACCCTAAAGAACTACAACTTAATAAAGCGAACACTTCAGAACAGCAAGCAAACTTTCTCGATCTAAATCTGTATATTGAAAATGGTTATGTCACTACTAAAATATATGATAAAAGAGATGATTTTAATTTTAATATAGTAAATTTTTCGTTTTTAGACGGCGATGATCCCCGTGCAACATCTTACGGGGTTTATATTTCACAGCTTGTTTGCTTTTCAAGAGCTTGCAACGATATTAATGATTTCAATGAACGTAATCTTTGCATTACAGAAAAGCTTTTAAAACAAGGTTATCGGTATCACAAATTAAGGAAAACATTTTGCAAGTTTTATCGTCGATACCCAGATCTAATTCATAAATACAGGTGCAGTTTAAAATCACTATTGCAACAAGGTATTTCACAACCAGTTTTTTTATGGAGATTTAATTTATAAACTTAAGAAGATAAAGGGCAATGTTAATTTCTCCCGGTTATTCGTAAAAACCATCTGTAAATTTAAAAAGAAAGGTTACCAACATGATATTTTACAGCGCTCTGCATGCCTGGTGATTAACCCTTCTACAGTTGATAATTATGTTACCTCTTTGGTTGCACGACGAAGGCAGGGGTTTAAGAGTTTATGAAGGTTTATGGTGAAATCTTTTCTTAAAAGAATCTAGAAGCTCGATTTGTTTCTTTTATCCCTGTCATCGTGTTCTTGCTGATTTTACTCCAGGAGCTCTGGTCTCGGTAAGATCATTGAGTACCCGCCCTTTGGCTTTGCAATGCTATTAAATTCTTATGTTTTATATGTTTGTGTGCTTTTGCATGCAACATTGTTGAGCCAATAAGTGGGTTGGAGTTGTTTCACCAAGACAACTTGTATTTGTTTTGTGATATGAGAACCTGTTGGGGCAAGTGTGAGGTTGGTGCACCCTAGAACCTGGTTTAAACCCCCAGTGGCAATTTCATTTGCCACTGACCGTTCCAAGGCGGAAACCCCTCGGGTTCTCACTTTTGTTAATTGTTAGTGGTGTCTCTTTTGAAACTGATCATTTTATTAACCATGCTCTCTCCCTCTCTTCTTCTTGACTGTGTGGGGAGGCTGTTTTTTTCTGAATGTGGCGATTCCTGATATGCATATTTCACCTTTTTGTAAAATATATAATGTATTTTTAAAATATTTTCATCGCATTACCACCAACTTCTTCACAGACATTTCCGTTATGAGCAGACACCAGGGCCGAAAATACAAATAATTTACTTGATCTTCAAACTGATGCATATTTTATAAGTACTCGCTCATCACTGTCTTTCAAATGCTTATTTTCCCATCAGTGCACATAAGTGTCTCGTAACAACCCAAAGCGTGGGCATCCGTGTCTTACACATGTAGACACATTTCTAGTTGTGAAATGTCATGAATTTTAAACTCAGTAGGAAATATCTCAGTGTGTAAACTATGTTTTCTAAATTTACTGTATCGAAAAGGTCTTACACTGAACTCCATTTTGGATCTCGCGTTTAGATACTTAATTATACCAGTGTGTTTAATGTAAACACAGTGGTTGAGAACAAAACTTAAAACAAAATAAAACGAAATCTTTTTGGAGAACACATATAAATTATTTCAATTCGTCAGTGAGGTGGGATAGCGGTTTATTAAATTAAGGAAGATAATCTTGTTTTATTTACGAATCAAATTATATTTCATCAATTAGTTTCAAATACATCCATATCGAGTGCCCTTTACCCTGAGAACGTGAAGTGCTACAAATGTTCGTTCATGTCGACAGCTCTGCATGTATGCGTGTCTTAAATATGTTCAACTATAATTTGCCAAGTTGTAAACAGTTAAAGAGGAAACTGAGGCCTACGTTTAATATATTTTTATTAGAACCTCGAGCTTTTGTAAATATATTGTCACAGTTCTTTTCTTCTTATTATTATTATGTGTTAAATATTTATACATGGCAATATCCCCGGTTGCGGTGTGTTTGATTTTGTAGCATTCATATAACATAAATTACATAAACATTTCAAAATGTATGGTTTTTATATCTGAATTTCATTTATTAATTTATGATGTTTTAACTTCAAAACGCGCATATATTTTTGAAGTGTTGTTCAAGAGTTGTGACTTTGCCTCTTTTTAATAAGGCTTTAAGTTGTGGATTGTATTTTAATTTGTCTCTTTATATCCTAGATATATGCAATATCCATGATTGTTGTGTATTGGATATGGCATTTCTCTAAATTTATTAAAGTATGTAAGTAAGTAAGAATGTATTTTTAGCCTAAGAAATACAAATTTTAGCATTTGGTTTTATTTAAAACCTAAAGTAGCCTATTAAATGACAGATAAAATTACGGATAAATTAGTCGAAGCATAAAAGCATTAAGGTCAACCTCATAAAAAGGATCAAACAATTATAGCAAACACAGACTGATAAACTTTGATGCAAGTTAAGGTGTTGGAGAAAAAATATTTCCATTATTGGACATCGTTTAGTTATGTGAGATTACTTGGTATTTATTTACTATTTACTATACATAAGATCTGCCATTATTTGCATATGGACATAAGTATGATAATTTATTGGAATGTCCATTCAAATGGAGTTTATTTTAAATAACACTTCATAATTTTCTTCAGTAAAAGGATTTTTGTTTTGTTTGTTTTAGTATTCCGTTGATTTTACGAATGCCAGTAGGGTATTTTGCGGGAAAAGATCCCTAAAGAAAGAATCGTTTTTCAGATCGGTATTTCCAGTAATGTAAGTGAAACAAGTCATATTACAGAATGAGGTAAGACAGGCCATGAGCTGTGAAGTATACTTACTATTCGGCCACTAAAAAAATTAATTTATTCCAACACTTCAAAAATCGTGTTTAATATTGTTTTTAAAGTTCAGATTTGACTGAAAATGCTTTGAAAATGTAGATGAAAACATGAACGGATTTCGTGAATAAAGACCAGCATCGAAACGGGGCCTCAAACGGTAGTTGAAAACGTCATTGTTATTTGTAATCGATGATCACCATCTATAAAACGTGTTACCGAAGGTGCCTTAAATGACGTCATTCATGTTAAAAACAAACAAGGACCAACGTCGCTGCATACTCGGAAAGAAAGAGGCCAATAACTGGAAATACATCAACATTTAACCCCCATTATTAACCGCCTGCCGTTTTCTCAAACATTCAAAAACAAATTTGCACTTTCAAACAAAATTTAACGAATTCGTCCTTTTACTGTACTATTTTGAATACAAAAGTTGCTGCACTGAAACATTACCCTGACACAATACATTGTCCTTTCTTATATCAAAACTTGGCAAATCATGTCGATTTGTGTTTTAAAACTTTGATTTATAATCGTTGACATTTTCTTTCACCCTTATGGTATTTAACAAAACCGTTTCAAATTTTTCAAACTATATAGTTATATGGCCATCATTTTTCTTTTACTAAACAAATATAGCGAACGATTATCGATTAAGCTGTAATAAAATATTGATTACAAGGGAAGGTGCTCGTTAAACATCTGACAAGTTTAGATACAGGGTAACGATAAAATAATTTATTCAATTGCAGGATTAATAAAAACAGTACAATTTATAGTGTCATCTGTGTGAAGTTATGCATACAATTGGAACAAGAATTGTTCAGGTATGCGACACCATTTATCTAATATAAGTTTAGTATTTAGATTAACAAAATATCAAAGGTAAAGTATGAGTTTCGCGCATTGTTATGTGATAAAATGATACACGCTGCATTTAACTTTGTATCGTTTTTCAAAATAATAGTGATAATTTGATCAGCACAAACAATTAGCAAAATAAGAACCTGATGGCTATGTAACAAAACTGGTGGTTAAACCCGAAGCAACAACCTCGCACTTGCCCAGACATGTTATCATATGTTTACGCAAGAAAATAAGGACATAAATCCTATATCAAACACGAAAACTTACATGTGGTTTTCTGACGCAATACGTTTCTTTCACACGAGTTTCTGTATATAAGGGTGATTGCCTTATATAATGTAAAAAAAGAGTTTAAAGTATACATTCGAAGATATGCTTAAAAATTCCTTAAACCAAAATGACAAGAATGCATGTTTGTTTATTAAAAAGCGAAATTCTTAAGAACTTGTTTTTATGAATGACACCGTCATTGCAGGTTTAATTTGGACTATTGATACTTTCTTATTTTCTATATACTAGTGATTTTGTGTTTTGTTTCTATTATCAAATGATAACTAATTTATCAGTAATCTACGGAAGCCCATTGGGGCCATTTTTAGTTAGAAGTTAGAAGGCAACAATTCTAACTTAGATGTTAGATCTTAGAATCTTATAACCTAGATCTTAGAATATGGAAATCTCTTGAAAGCGGGAGACGCCATTTTTTCAAGAATATCAACAGCGGCTGGTAGACATGAAAATCGACAACAAGGGGTGAGTTATAATTGTTTGATAATATTTTCATGAGAATTCTATCCAAGCGATAGTGTAATTTTGATCTTGATGGCAAATGTACCAATAAATGTTACGGTTGGTAGTAGTTTTGGGTGTTTGTTAAAAGGAGGTGTTACTAACTAAACTTCCCCGTCAATCTTTCAGTCAGTAAGCTTTATATTGTATTTAATATGTATTATTCTAACACGACTTGACGTTTTTCCCATTGAATTTGCTGTGAATTATTACACGATAATTCACCGCGGGTGGGCACGGCTATTCCTTAATACCGGTCGGTATAAAATTATCACGTGACAATTGTATTTTTCGCAGAGCCAGGAACGGACGGCACATCTAAGCGCAGATACGGCAAGTTTTTTCATAATTGACAGCGGTGTAGGAAATTATCATTTTCGCTAGCTTTGATTTACTCTTGGAAAGAAATATCGGCTGATTTAAAAAACCAAATGAATTCTGCACATATTCGTTGATTTCTGAAGCGGTAGAAGGGATGAACATTTATCGCGATTAAAATACGGTAGTTTGCGATAAAATCTTGAAAATCTGCGTTTTATAGCAAAATGCTCCATAGATCTGAAAATCTGCATAAATCTGTAAGCACTATTGGAAAATTTTATCATTGCCCTGGCAATTTGTAAAATATTAGCACAAACAGACTTTTAACAAATTCGCGAGGGCTTAGTGAATAGAGCTGGGGTATAGAAAGGTCAGGTCCATGGAGCAGAAAGCGAATTTATTTGCGGGGACCAGGAGCAGATATAATCGAGTACGAACAATCGTTTGATGTATTGTTCTGACACTATTTTTCGTCCTCAAAAATAAAAGTTTGTTGACATCCAGAAATAGTATTGTCAGTCCGTATGTCTGTGCATATTACAAATCATACAGAAATCATTTCTAAAGGAATTGTGTAAGCTTGTAATGGATGAACTCTCATTAGTTAACGGAATTATCGCTGGTTAATCATTTTAAGCCTTAGTATATGTGTGTTACTGGATAATTTTAATATACACTTACTTTTGTCAGCTATTTGTCGTAAATGCCCGCTTTCGGCAAAAAACGGCTTCAAACTAAGATGGCAATTTGAAATTGTAGAGTTCATTAAGCATTGAATTATTTACCGGCCTGTGTCTTTAAAACATGGTTAGCCATCATTTGGTCATTGCGGTGAATGAAATAAAAACACGCTGGGGTATTATCTTCTTTAGTCGAAACATAAAAATATGCTATGGACTACATTTGTACACTACATCTCTTCCCACGTAAGAAAAAAACGACCTTCGATGATTTTTAAGAATGATTAAACCGTTATTTATCCTTCTGCGAATATTTTCGCCATACGTTATAATTTTCTAAAACACTATTTGCGAAAAACGACCATGCCTTGTGTACAGTGTCCAGCACAGTTATGTACGAAGTGTAAAATTGCGAGTGTACGGTTTAAAGTTACGAATTCAATTTTCTGCCAAAATAAACTTAAACTTCAGTTCCTGAGCATACACGTACACTGATTAAGGAATTGCGTTTAGTGTCGAGAGCAATGAGCGTGAAGCTGGGTCTTACTATTGGTATTTGTATTGCAAGACCAAGCGTAATTTAGCATTTTAGTATTTACAAAGAATAAAAGTGTTTAATTGGACCAAACACATTATACTTAACATACATAGTAATGTTAGAACGCCGTTTCTGTCCGTCTCTACCACTTTTGATCCTTGACCATAACTTTAAAGAAAAATGTAAAACTCATAGACCTTAGTTTATTCCAAAATTTCTAGAACGTTACTACAGTAGAACAGTAGGGTTCTAATTTTTTAATTGTTTGTGGTGTCTTTTTTGAAACTGATCATTTTATTAACCATGCTCTCCTTCACCTTTTTATCAAAAAATTGTATTAAACAATATTTAATCATGTTCGAGTTATGCATTGTTAAATGAACTAAGGTAGTTTTAGGATTTATTAGGATTTATTCTTTTTATCCGGTCTGTGGATTTCATGTACAAACAAACAGATGTAAATTATCTTTGGTGAAATGGGGAAAGACTATATTACTAGCTATTAAAACTTGCCCATATCTTAAAACGAGATTTTTGTGGGGGTGTTTTTTTGTATTTACGATAAATTAACGTGAAAGAAAGTAATTTTATTTGTATATATAGTTATTTTATAATTTTCTACTGATTTTGAGACAACAAATGGGTTTTGGGACTTCATGATAGGACAATATCAACATAATTCGCAAATGTCAAGTACTAGGCTACACTTTATCGCACATTTAACCAAAACACAACGTGCAAAAAAAAACAAATACAGTTGAACTCCCTTAGCAGCCATCTGCATTCAGCTACCACCTTTCTCAAACAGCCAGTTTGAATATGTCCTAAACTGACATCTTGTTCTAATATTTACCTTTCTTTAAAAGCCACCTGTTTAAAGCAGCCACTTTTTGCCACTCCCTTGGTAGGCTGTTTAATACAGGTTTAACTGTACTGCTTTAGTAATGACGGGGAAATGAATTTAAACATTATCTGGGGTGAACTTGACGTCAGTCATTCAACTTTCGTTTTCGGTGTTTTGAGGTGCTATTTTCTGTGAACGATCAACAACAGTGTAGCAAATGAATAATTCCGTTAACTAAAAGAAGTGTATGCATCACACGGTTACAAAACTCCTTTTAGTAATTATTTCTGTGTAAATTATTACAAAAAACAGACATACGGACGGACAATACTATCACTACTGTTATAATACCATACTTTCTATGTTAAGGACGCAAAATAGTGTCAAAACAATACATCGAACGATTTTTCGTACTTGGCTATATCTGCTCTTGGTCGCTTTCTGCTCAATGGACCTGACTATTTCTATACCCCAGCTCTATTCACGAAGCCCTCGCGAATTTGTTAAAAGTCTGTTTGTGCTAATATTTCACATATTGCCAGGGGAATGATTAAATTTTCAATAGTGCTTACAGATTTATGCAGATTTTCAGATCTATGGAGCATTTTGCTATAAAACGCAGAACTTCAAGATTTCATCACAAACTTCCATATTTAAATTGCGATAAAATGTTTATTATCGCTTCTACCACTTCAAATTGTGCGCGTGTAATAAATGACTGGATGAATGGAAATAAGCTCAAGATGAATTCATCTAAAACAGAGTATATAATGTTTGGTAGCCGCCAGCAACTAAGTAAATGTAAAACCAACGAAATCGACATTTGTGGTGATAAAGTTAAAGTACAAAAGTGTATCAGATACCTAGGTGCCTTTCTCGACGAAACACTAAATTTCAAGGAGCATGTAAAACGGAAGTGTAAATCTGCAATGTTCAATTATTTTAAAATCAAGAGCATCCGTAAATTTTTAACCAAAGAAGCAACTGAGATTTTAGTTCTGTCATTGGTGATTTCTCATTTAGATTATTGCAATGTCATTCTCTATGGTATAAGTCAGGCGGAAATCGGTAAATTGCAACGTATTCAGAATATGTGTGCCAAATTAGTACTGAACAGAAATATGCAAGATAGTTCCAAGCAGGCTTTGTATGAACTACATTGGTTACCTATTAAGGCAATAATAAATTTTAAAATACTTACCTACATGTATAACTGTTCTGTCGGAAATGCCCCCCAATATTTAATTGAACTTTTGTCTATTAAAGAGTTTAAACGCACCCTTCGTTCCTCAGATTCATCAGTAGGTTGCTATGCTATTCCATACAATAAGAAGAAGACATTCAGTGACAGGAGTTTTAGTACTGTAGGTCCGAAACTGTGGAATCAACTACCAATAAACATAAGACAAAGTGAATCAGTGGTCACGTTTAAAAAACAACTGAAAACGCATTTATTTAGAGATTTTTCTGAATTAGTCTGAATCAGTGTTGATAGTCCTAAAATTGACTGTGTTGTGAATGTACTGTATAACACTTACTTCAATATATTGGTAGAAATTTTGATTACACTATGATTGTGATGTTGTTTCATATTATGTTTATGTTTTTACTGTTTACTGTTTTCTGTAACTACATATAATTATGTGTTGCTTATATGTACTGTGTATAATTATGTGTGCCTATATGTACAACGCCATTGAATATGTTTATGTAGAAATAGGCGTTTCAGAAAATAAACAAGTTTCAAGTTTCAAGTTTCAAGTTTCACTTCAGAAATCAACAGATATGTGCAGAATTGATTTGGCTTTTAAAATCAGCCGATATTTCTTTCCAAGATTTAATCAAAACTAGCGAAAATGATATTTTCTTACACCGCTGTCAAGTATGATAAAACTTTCCGAGTCTGCGCCTGGATGTGCCTTCCGCTCCTGGCTCTGCCGGTTGACGGGTGTGGACTTAGGTGCAAACAATAATCATGTGTAACTATTGGAAATGATGCGCCCATTCATTCATTACCGACGTGTGAAATATTTTCCTACGATTTACCTGTGTGATAGTAATGTTATGACATGGTTTGGACAGCTTTAAAATATGATCAGAATAAAACCAAATAAACTTATCTTTAAGAGTACCGGTTAATGCAACAGTATTCTTGAAAGCTCACTAAAATAAAAAAAAAATACCTTTATTCAAATATCGTGTGATAAAGCACGTACAAAATGTTGAGCGCACACTGTGACTGATATAAAGTTCAGTAAGGGATAACTATTCTGCGGATTTTAAATTTTTGGTCTTTTATTTAACCGCAGAAATAGCAGAAATAATGTCACCGCAGAAATAACTACTTATACGGTATATAGGGAAAAGAATTAGTTTGACACATTGTTTTGTAATAAAAATATTACCGGTATGATATTCGCTGCATTTGGCATTGTATCGTTTTTCAAAATAGTAATGATACTTTGATCAACATAAAAATTAGCAAAATAAGAACTCGATGTTTAAGTGGAAAAAACTAGGAATTGAACCCGCTGCAACAACCTTGCACTTGCACAGGCATATTTTCATATAATCAAGGAAGAAAGTAAGGAATTAAACCCTCCATCAAACACAAAAAGTAAATACATGTGCTTTTCTGACGCATACATTTCTTTCAAATATGTTTTTGTTTATAATGGTGATTGCCTTAAATAATGATAAAAACGAGTTTAAAGTAAACATTCGTGGATTTTTTATAAAATTCCTTATACCAAAATAACAAACATGCGTGTTAGAGTATCAAAAAGCGAAATTTGTGTCATTGCATGTTTAATTTGGACTGTCACAGTTGATATTTTTCTTATGTGTATAATTCTAATTCGTAAACACGAGTGGTTTTATGTTTTGTTTCTAATATTAAATGATATTATTTTTCAGTAATCTAATATTATTTTGCTCAAATAATTGTTTTTTATATATCCGATTAAAAGAGTTAAAAAGAAATGCTCCACCCTCGTGAACTGACTCGGAGTGAGTGAGATTTTCTTGTGGTCTTTCTATTTATCTGGGAATATGATTATTTAATGTTATTGAAATTGATTTTATTTAATTTTAATTCAATTATTATGCCCTCTTCGAAGAAGCGGGGGTATATTGCTATACACATGTCGGTATGTTCGTCTGTCCGTCCGTAACAAACTTTGTCCGATCAATAACTAGAAAAAAGGCGTACAGTCCTCAGATTTGGTAAGGAGGTTAGTCATCAAAAGAACATGACCCCTATTGATTTGAGGTCAGTATGTCAAAGGTCAAGTTCACGGTGAACATCAAAGAAATCACAGCAGATAACTATCAAATTGGAGTTTGGGGGCATACATGTTATACCACTATTTCTTGTTTTATAAAAAAATTCTCATGTCTAAACATTCTGCTTGCAGAATGAATATCATGCTGCTAACTTTAACAAGGTTCTACCACAAGAACATTTAAGTCAGTTTCTGTTACAAACATTTATAGATTTTTCTGGATTTTTTCTGGTCCCCATTCTTTTATCTGGGGACCATACGCCGCTGAACATGGAATGGTATTAATCTGAAAATACCGCATGGAAGGTTCCATGTTCACCGCCATATGCATAACATCGTTTGGAATGAATCAAAATTGTACTGAGTCTCTTTATTATTGGTGTAAATATTGAGTTGCGCTCAACCCGGGGCTGGGCGGCGTGGGCAGTAATAAGCATTTCCATTACTGCCCATGAACAGGCTCAATCAAACCGAGCCTGCATTATTTTCATATTTGTCCTGGTCGAGGGTCTTCAAAGTTCCCTTTTCATCTATTTAGTTATCACTCACATGCAGAGACGAAACTGAAATATCAGTGAAGAAAGTCATAATTATAAATTTTCAAATGTAAATGCTTACCAGTCGCAGTTTACGGTTAAGGACTTTGTCTTGTATAAATAAAACTAATAATCTACAACCATAATATTTTTTGCCTAAACAATAATGTATTGCATTGTGACGCCGCAGGTGAGCATCGCCGCATAAACAAATTTTTGTTCGTTTATGCGTTGATTTTCAACGCATAAACAGATCGAACGTGTTTATGCGGCGACGCTCAACGAATAAAGCAGAAATTTCTTTTATGCGGCGCAACTGTGCCTTTTTTGCCGCAAAAAAGAGGAATTATTTAACCATTTGTTATAAAGCTTTAAACAGAGTTCTAATATGGAAGAAAACGATAATGATGACGTTGATGACGATGATATCCGTCTGTTTTGAAGTTTTATATAAAGAATGGCAGTTTTCAGAGTTGCATTCTATTTATTTGTTTAGGAAGCATTCTTTTCATTACTAAAAAATGAGATATTCGTTAAGAAACATGTATTTTAATGGCATGCTCATTGGCCTAGTCAGTAATTTTTTTTAATTGTTATTTTTGGCACACATTGCCCTTTTGCGTATTTTGGATCTTGCTTATTCTACGTAATGGTAGCCACTGTCTCAACATCGGCGTGACAGGGTCTTTCCTAGGGATTTTTTCAAAAGCCCTGGGGTTACATATCACATGTGCATTACTTGGGACTTATTGCAGCGGACATTAAACAAGCAATTAACGAAAACAACATTTTTATCACTGGACTTGTAGATGATCATAGCTGTTACATGTGCACCTTTATGGGTTTTTTTCATCTACACATCCAGCTTGATCATCTATGCAAGTTTAAAAGAAATCCGCTTGATAGTAAATGAGGAATTGATTTCACAAGATTATATTACTGAAATAAACAAAGGGTCATAACTCTGGTAAAATGGTCGCAGGAAAAACTTTTCTTTACGATCATCAACACATCCATCTTGATCATCTGTGCTAGTTTAAAAGAAATCCGCCTGATAGTTAATGAGGACTCGATGCCACAAGACTTCATTACTGAAAATAACAAAGGACCATAACTCTGGTAAAATGGTCGCAGGAAAAAAATATTTTCTTCACGATCATCTTCACACCCTGCTTGATATCGAGCTCTAGCTCGGGTCGCGAAGCGACCCGAGCGTTAAGCTCGTCTTAAGGTCGCAGGAATGCCCATTCACTAACGAGTTTTTTTCGTTGTCACGGAAGTTTGCTCTGGTTACCGGCTGTGCAAAGCATAAGGCAATGTAAACACGGGAAAAAAACTGACCGGTAAAAACTTACGGCAAAGTATTGTTTTGACAAATTTTGTTTGTTGGCCTTATTTTATAAAACGCTAATTGCAAAATATCTTTAAAAATTAAAATCTATTATTCGTAAGCATTATTATCGGACTAGCATTTTGGAAAGCAAAACAAATAAATCGTTAGTTTAGAGAGTAGGTTGTCGTTCGTTGTAACCAATAGCAATACCAGCTATCGGCCATTTTTAGAATGAAAACTACTGAATGGTAGCTTGTCAGTGGATTATTAGGCCTTTAATTAAATTCAATGGAGCATAAGGCCCAGTGACGGAAAAATCAGATGCATGGAGTTTTTCTTGAAAACAAGATGAAAGGCTGGTGAGAACCAACTTTTATGTGAAGTTGAATTGTGAAATGGGCCTCGCAATGATTGCTCAGTCACTCACAGAGTGAGACACACAAAGCTTAGCGTTGACCAGCGCCACAATTCAGTTTTGTATAAGAGTTTTTTGTCATTGGTCATGTTCGTCATTCAGACATGTGAGCCCATGGTAGTCGAAGATATTGTTTGTGAAATAGCTGAAAACTGAACACGAGGTAGGCCTAGATGAGATTTCTTTTATAATTTTTATAAAGCACATGACACAAGAGCAAATCTACACCACAGAATCTTTGAAGACTGATCCTGTTTTCTAAAAACATTGAAGAAACTGGCCGCCCCCGCCCTACCCCCCCACACAAAAAATGAGGGTCTACTCTGGGTCTACACTGCATAAACATAATGTTTATGTTTATTGTTTTAGTTGATAGATTGGGATCGTTATCAGTCTATCCACACCAAAATTTACAATCAAATACCATGGATTTGGTATATGGATTGCAGTCAATAGGCCACAAACAAGTCAAATGGGCCACACTTTATTTTGAAAAGCTCAAATAGGCCACAAAAATAGGCCACATTTTTATTTTATTCATAAAGATTTTATTATCATTCTGTTAATATGTTCTATGTCAGTTTATGGTGTTTTATAAAATATTTTTCAACAAGTTGCTTCATTGATTGGACATTTTGTACAAAACAACATACATGTACTTTTTCCAGATTTTTGTCCAAGACTATCATGACTAAACAGCAGGGAAAACAATTGACAAAATGTTGCAACAAAAGAAAAGAACATTATAATTATTTCTTTTTTGTGATAGAAATTTAACAAAAAACATTAACATAGATAAATATAAAAATGTTTTGTATGAAAAAAATAAGTTCTATCAGAACTACAATTTACATCATTTATGTGACAATATGCTCTTTTGATCTATGACCTTAGTCTACACAAGTCACTAAGTCTTGCTCTACACTAGCACAGAATCTTATATTGATGCAGTTGCAACATAAGCTGTGTATTTTGCATTGTCCAACATGGAAATTGGTTTAGAAATAAATTTATTTGTTTATTTAATATGACACCTTTGATTTTGCATTAGCACCTCTGAATGTTTACTAGCAGTGTTGTAAATTGTGATCTTATATAACAATGTGACACCCTGACAAAAATGATAGAATCAACATCTTGGGTAGGTGTAGGGAACAGAGTATGACTATAAAACAAATTAATTTACTTTTTGATGACAGTCCAATTTTTATCACAGTCCAAATTTTAAAGCAAAAATGACAATCAGATGATTTTAAAGCAAAAATGACATTCAGATGATGTTTTTATTTGTTCTTGAGTTTCAGGATGACAAGCACAATATTTTAGATATCAATTTAACAATGATACTATTTTTTAAAAGCTTATGTAAATCTAAAAACAAAACTAACTCTTTACAGCGATTGTCATATACACTTGACTTACAAGTACTACCTGAAATGACTTGTGGCCTATTTGACATGATACTTCAAAAATCACATTATTATATCATGCATGAGTAAGCAAACAAATGTTAGACACACTTTTTATATATATTTGGCCAAATACATGACAGATGTCCTAAATGTATGAACTTTCAGGTTTTATAAATTTTATAGACAATAATTTGCTTAAAGTAACTACTGATTAAAACCACTTAAATGTTAATACACAGTAATATGAGATTTTAAATAAAAGAGAAATTTACCCTTTTACTCCACAGACATGCCTGTTTACCCATATGAGACCAGTGTAGATCCAGATCAGCTGGCACATCTGTGCAATCTGATCAGGATCTGCACTGTTCACTTTTTAGTCAGAAATAACCTAATGATTTAAACATGTGAACATTGCAGATCCTGATCAGTCACCATGGATGTGCTGGCTGATCTGAATCTACACAGTTCTTCAATGCCATAAAGGTGTGTACATGAAGGGAAAGGGTTAATCTCCACATAAATTGATAATATTATCAGTTATCAGTTGGGACCAAAATGTTTGACCAGAAAGCAGACTACATGTGTATCAAATATTAAGTTAGTGCTCATTTTGGGAATTAAAAGTGTTCTATTATTACCATTTTTTCTGTCATGTGCACATTTCAACATGATTTCATAATCAAAATTTGTATGTGAGGTACATTTATAATCAAATACACTATTTACAAGGTGTCTGTTTTGTTTTGTTGTAGGTTTTTTTGCAAATTTTGTTAAATATGCATGGTGTCACTACATTTGCTCAGCATCAAAAAGTTGTGTTTTAGAAAATAAAAAAAATCAAAGCTTTTATAATCATTTAAATTGTTGAAACAAAAATGTAGATTGCTGTGAAGAGGAAGAAAAACATGTTTTGCTATGTCAGTGGGTTTTTGGCCTTATTAAATACATGTGAAAATCTGAAAATACCGGTACTTGGATATGCTTAAGCTGGACTTTAAAACAGAAAACTTTTTTTTTCAGAGAAATTTACCTATTTTACAGTAGTGATGCCTACTTTTCTGCAATAAAAAATACAAAATCAAGAAAATACCAACTGAAATGAGCTTCAGAACTTGAAATTCACATTTTCCAGTATATATATTACATGTATAAAGTAGTTACCAGACAGAGATCCAAAGGTGGTTATGAATAATGTCATTTTTATTTCCAATTGATGTGTTCCCAGGTTTACATTTTTACAATAATCTGAGTTCTCTTAACATTGTTATACATTTTAAAAAATGGACCAAAAACATTTTTAATGCATGATTTGATTGGCAACAGCAATTCATTTGGTAAAGAAGATAGATATAAAGAAGCATTTTGTTTCAAATCACTTACTAAGTTACTAAGACCTGTAAAGGAGTGTTACATATGGATAATCAGACTACATGACATTGTACATGTTTATTTTTAATTGATTGAGATTATTTATCTATTTTGGCACAATAGCTGAACTATTTTTCAACTTAAATGAGTAACTCTATTATGCACATTCAAGTAACTTGGCTCAATTATGTACCATATTGTCACAATATTTTTCACACAGCATCTATAGCTTCAATATCACTGTTGTTAATAACTGAAAATTCCTAAGGCATTGTCATTCCTGCAGATATTTTCAAGTGACTGCACAAATATGCCCCAAAATCTAGATGATGTATTGCACTATATATTGAAGTCTCAATGTGGTGTTAATGTGATGTATATAAAAACAGTACTTTTTAGGTCTAGATTATAACTTAATGCATATACATGCAAATATATATTTTTGAATAGCATGGCACAATTTTGTGCAATTACAAGTTACAAATTTAAGTTTAAACAAGGAAACATTCTACAAAATAAACTTTATATTTCAGTCAATAATAAATCACGCACAATGTGACATAATTATTAGAAATTACATGTATCAATAAAGAATTTATCAATATTCAATATTGCGTTAATCGAGGTAATGGAAAACATTTGGGTTGTAAAATTTTAGCAAGAAGCCATTATGTTTTACACAAGTCATTAAAAAACCCAATGTTAAGTAAAAGTTAGATTGCAAGTTGTGCAGCTGAATTCAGAGAAAGTTGATGCAGACTTAAATTCTTTCCAAAAATCACATAATTATACCATGCATGAATAGTCTAACAATTGTTAGACACAATTTATTTTTTAATATTTTGGCCAAATACATGACAAAATAAAACATTATCCGATATTATAACAGCTAGAGCTCGATAAGAGGCAGTGCCTTAGTTCATATTAGTCTGTGCAAGTTTAAAAGACGCCTGATAGTTTATGAGGAGTTGATGCCACGAGAGTCGGGGACGGACGTACCGAAGTACAGACGGACGGATGGACGAGTGCATCTTTAAATGCATCCCACTTCGCGGGGCATAATAAGTGATCTGGTTTGGTTCACAGTTAAATCGATATTACTAAATCTTTGTCAGAATGTAACTCTCTTAAAGTTCAATAGTGATGATATTATATACATCTTTCACTTTTATACAAGTATCTGTTTTAATTGTTCTATGCGTCAAAAATGTGCCGCAAAAAAAAATTATGCGTTGAAAATCACCGCATAAACGAACGAAAATGTGTTTATGCTATGCGGCGATGCTCCTATTCGGCGTTACATTGCATATTTGCATTGGCAGACGTAGAAAAGCAAAGAACTGCTGCAGTATAAATCAGATATTATTTTTTGTTTAAGTAAATATTCTAACGGTCAATATTTTACTAATTAAGTAAATGAGGTTCATAATAGTAACTCGAAGCACACAGATACCCCATTCACGGCACCTGCCCCGCCCTTTTCCCTCGTACACACGCTCGCACATAAGTCTAGATCCGACTCTTGTGACTGCTTTATGCCATAGAGGTCCTAAGTAATGAAATATTTTAAAAAAATCTGATATTTTGCCATATATCTCATTTCCTTTAATTATAGAA
Source organism: Corbicula japonica (assembly GCA_038501625.1). Classification (NCBI taxonomy): domain Eukaryota; kingdom Metazoa; phylum Mollusca; class Bivalvia; order Venerida; family Cyrenidae; genus Corbicula; species Corbicula japonica. The sequence goes on from JAZAYU010000032.1 coordinate 4,198,755, forward strand.
AGAGCAGTATCAAAAATATGAACGAGAGAGTTATGGGAACTGCATCTAGTATCCTCAGTGATATTTCGTCGGACCTTCCCAGCGAGAATATAGTTCGTTCTCGCCCTTCATCGGGGTCAAGTTCATATCTTTTGATCAGAGGACCGAACGATGAAGGTGAACATGGCGGACATCTGTTGAAGAAAACCAAAGAATTTATAAAAGTGCTGCAAACGATGGCTGAAGAGTCATCGCATGAAGTGGAGACTATTGTACGGCAACTAACAGAGGTGAGTATTCGCTGGGAAAGAATTATCGTTAATTTGATCTTCAATTTTAAACTTGTAAACAGACCTTTAGAAATGTATTGCCTATTTGTTTATCTTTCCAATTTATTTTTATTTTTGAAATTAAAAAAACAATTTTTGGTGGAAGCAGGTACATCCCTTATTACCAGAATTTGTTAAAATTTTTATTGTTTGATTTCTAAACCCAAACCATCAAAACAATTCGTTCGAGGAGAGTGGGTAGAGATTTGATAAGGGGTACCTTTTTACTCTTTTTACTGTACATTTGTCTTAACACAAATCAACAAAATTAATCACATTTTTTTAACCTTTTCTTATAACTCCCATAACAAAATTCTTCAGTTACCCCACAAAACCCCAACCAACCTCTCCATTCCACTAACTCTCCTCTTCCCAAAAATAAACCATATGACCAAACTTACACATGCAAACCCTTTCATTCATGTTCGAGGGTTAAACGATTTGGAACTGCGTTTCACATTCCTCAACGCAGTTACCCCGCAGATTCTCGATTTTGTTAATTGTTTGTTGCGTTGTACTTTAAATTGGTTACGCGAATAATTTATGCTCACTCACTCACTCACTCACTCACTCACTCACTCACTCTCCCTCTCTCCCTCTCTCACTCACTCACTCTCCCTCTCTCCCCCTCTCTCTCTCTCTCTCTCTCTCTCTCTCTCTCTCATTAAGTGTATTTGTTTTATTCTAATAGAGATGTACTTCTTTGTTATCAAATCAAACAGTTGACGGAAGACCTGGCAAATTAAAGATCTAAAAATGACATTCAACAAAAAGAAAATTCAAAAGTATTGTCAGAATTGAAACATCTCAAAACGAGGTAATTTTTTATTTCTTTTATATACCTAAAGCAGACACAAATGGGCATAATACTTATACAAGAGTCAACATTGACCACACATGCTCCTGACACACCCAATTAGAAGATAAAACACAAACGTAAGACAAATGGCAAATAAAGATAGCAGAAACAATTAACAAAACCTTGAGCGCAATAAGAGAGCAAGAAGCAATCAATATTGCCACTGGATTAACTTTTTAACTAAATTAATTTAAAAGTTGCATACATAAACAAAAAACATGCATTTAACAAAAGTAACTCATGGCACTGTAAAGAAATATAAATTGCATATACTTGATGAACTTGCAATCAAACTGACCTTGCAATATTTTGAAGTTGTATTTAATTATCACAGTAACATTGATTGTGCAGTGATGTAAAAGTTTCTCAAGACATTCAATCAATGTGCTGTTATCAGTAATATAGACCTTTGAAGTCCGCTGAGCACGATACTTAATTTAGTGCTACTCGTACGTTTCATCCTTCCAAATAGATGGTGTGTATTAGGAGTATCCAATGAAACAAAAGAAGAAAACTTGATAAGTCGGTAAGATAATCAGTACATTTTTCACTTAAGTCATGACTTGGCTAAGGACTACCCCCCTTTCCGAAGACCTATCCTTCAGGATTCTTCGCAAAAGATAAGCCCTTCCTGATCATGTCTTTATTTATGACTGAATATTTCTTTACAACATGAGAACCATTTCGTCAGTTAGAACTATATTTCCATTTCCGTACTTCTAGGAACATTGGTTAAAAAAGGTGCAATATGCATATCAGAAATCGCCACATTAAAAAAAAACATCCTTCACACACAGCCAAAAAAAACAAAAAAAAACGTTTGAATGGTTAATAAAATTATCAGCTTCAAAACAGACTCTACAAACGATTAACAAAAATGAGAGCCCGAGAGGTTTCCGCCTTGGAACGGTCAGTGACAAATCAAATTGCCACTAGGGGTAAAAACCAGGTTCTAGGCGCACCAATCTCACACTTGTCCCAACTAGTTAAATAATACGAAGAAAATAATCCTCGACCTCTAACCATTCGTCTATGATGGGATATACCTACACCAAGCAACACTATTAAACACACTTTATTCGTTACTTTCAGTGAAAGCGACTTACAAAAGGAAAACGCGATTCTCTTATCGCTGTTACTAGAATCAAAAAAGAAAATCTTAACAATTTGGAACAAATTGAAACATGAGAAAAAAAAATTAAGATCTCAACCCTCCTGATGCATAAAATGAATTGGAAAATTTCGTCCCAGAAGTAAAACAAACGAAAGCACAGAAAGTTTATATCCGGTTAATAATTATTTCGTAAAAATATACACTCAAACAAAGTTATAATTGGTCATTAATTGTATATGTTTACAATGTATGCTAGTTTCGTTTCTTCCCTACGTCAAGAGAGGTTGTGGAAAGAACTGTTTTGTCTTAAAACCAATTATTTAATGTCTTTTTAATCTTTATTGATTGTTTTCTGAAATGAATCCAATGCCATTTACTTACACCGTAGGGTCAAAATAAAAACAGTCTTTAATTGAAAGGGAGATAATTTTAAAATTTGATACTTTGAAAGGGGTTTATTTAAACAAATGTGCTGTTGATTAATAATGTTTTCTGTTTTTCCTACTTATGGGGTGTCCTATTAAAATAAAACAAGGAATTTAGAGCAAATTTATGTTTGCTTGACCTTTTTATGCAAGAAATGCATTTTTAGCAAAATTAAGAATAACTCTCGCCGAACTGTTCCAAAGTCAATTATTACAAGATTAAAGCTTAAGGTGGAGACTGTTGTTGGCATATAATCATAAATAAAGAGTAAATTCAATGTCTTCCTAATAAAAAATTACGGACAAAAAGTGACCAATTAGAACTTTTGTTGAGTGTAAAAGTTTCAATTCGTATTAATTATAAATATTTATGTCGTCATATTTTTGTATGGATAAAATCAAAATATTAATAAATATAACTATTAAAAATCATGGTAATATTTGTCTCTGTAACACAATTAGACAACAAGAAGAGACGGATGCCGTTAAAAAGGAACTACAGATATTGGAGAAAGAAATTGAAGATGTAACACAAATCAAGTTAACTACCAGGAATGAAATCGAAAATAACTCTCAAAGAATAAAGGATATCAGTTTAACAATCAAAGAAAAAAAGAAAGCGAAAAGGTATTTTTAAATAATTTATTACATTTTGAGTTGAGTTTAAAAATTGCATGTATATAGGTAAAGAACATACAATATGTAATTATTGTACCCACATATACATTATTTCATTGAAAATACCACCTGTATTACCAAAATCATTAAAGCGGACAAACGTAGTTGCCGAAATACGTAGGTCGTGTAGATAATACAGCTTTAATTTACTGAGCTTTCAAAATATTGAACAATAGTTTTAAAACGAATCAAATGTTTGTCGTGAAAATATTTGTTCTAGTCATTTTGAATAAGAAGTATGACCGAAGGTGAGAGGGTTCTTTAAACACTTTTTCCTAAGTTATTTTACAGTTTTCCCGATACTGACACTGGAAACTTTTAATTTATGTTTCGCATCAGTTGTACATACGAACAAAAAGTGAAATACGCATATCAGGAATGGCCACATCCAGCAAACACAGCCCAAAAAGTAGAGAGGAGAAGAGAGCATGGTATAAAAATAATCAGTTTCAATATGGACGGCAAAACAATTAACGAAAGTGACGATTCGAGGGGCTACCGCCTCGGAAAAGTCCGTGGCAAAACAATTTGCCATTAGAGGTTAAAACCAGATTCTAGGATGAACCAACTTGACACTTGCCCCAACAGGTTCTCATTTCACAAAACAAGTACAAGCTGTCTTGGTGAAAAAAAACTCCAACCCATCCATCAGCTCAACAATGCTGCATGCAAAAGCACACAGACATATATATCATTAGAAGCCTATAGCATTGAAAAGCCAAAGGGGCGGGTACTCAATGATCATACCGAGACCAGAGTACCCGAAGTCAAAGCACACAAACATATAAATCATTAGAAGCTTATAGCATTGAAAAGCCAAAGGGGCGGGTACTCAATGATCTTATGGAGACCAGAATACCTGAAGTCAAATAAGCAAGAACACGATGACAGGGATAAAAGTAACAAATTGGCTTCTATGCTCTTTTTTAAAAAAGATTTCCCTATAAACCTTCATAAACACTTCAACCCCTGCCGCCGTCGTGCAACCAAAGAGGTAAGCATAATGATCAACGAACTGTAGAGAGGTTAATCACCAGGCCTGTAGAGCGCAACAGAATATCATGTTGGTAACTTATTTTGAATTTACAGATGGTAACCGGGAGAAACTAACATTCTCTTTTATTTTCTCAAGTTTATCAATTAAATCTCCATACAAACTTGCTGTGAAATACCTTGTTGTAATAGTGATTTTAAACTGCACCTGTAATTTGAAAATAAATTTGGATATCAGCGATAAAACTTGGAAAAGGTTTAACCTAATTTGTAATACCGATAACCGTGTTTTAAAAGTTATGCAAAGATTATGTTCATTGAAATCGTTAACATCATTGCAAGCTCTAGAAAAGCAAACAAGCTGTGAGATATAAACCCCATAAAATATTAATGACACATATTTTGTATGACTCAGTCCATATATTTTGAAGATTGGAACCAGGGTTTAACATATAATCGTTTAACTCAAATTTATGATATAATGATAATGAGTTTAAAGTTGAAAATGAAACAGAAGACTTGCGTTTGACATTAGGTTGGCTCGGGCCATTATTTTTTGAAGGTAGGGGATGGAAGAACAGAGCTGTTTAAAATCTTATTACCTAAACTGCTAGAACAGTTTAAAAATACCTGCTAGTCATCAAATGCAGATATGCGTGACATATATTTCATGTGGCTTAGTCCATTACTTGATAATGGGAGCGAGTTCCCATGGGAGCAGGGCCTAAATTTACATCTTAAGGATATTTATTTGAAATAGTAGAGTATATTCCTTGTTATGTTTAGGTTGTTTTTCACAATTTTCGCGAGTCTGCCAGTCGATAATTTGTTAAATCGAGTCAGGGTTTCTTAAAAAGATTTAAAAAAAACACTTTAAACTTTTTTAATTTTAATCTTCCAATAGGCTATTTATTATTGTCGATCGGATGCCATCGAGTTTGGGTAGTTATTCATGGAATATGTGCAAAATTATCTGTCCTAATCTATTATGTGATGTGACAGTCAAAATGGAACATTTATTGTTTGTGCATGTTGACACCAGTGCATGAACGTGAGCAAATGAATTTGCCCTGAACGAGATTGCAACCATGTGCGTAACTGAACAAAACAAAAAGGAAAACTACAAAGTCGGTATACTATTAGTCTAATGGTGATTTAACAATATATCCAGCTATTTGGCTGGAATATCGAAATCATCTATAATTTAAAACTGGCCCTTATATTGCAAACCCCTGCCCCACCCCCACCCCCACCCCCCAAACAAAAATGAATAAAAAGGAATAGAATTGACAAATATAAATATCTTTAAAATTCGTAATTGATAATAAAACTGATTCATAACCTAAACCAGGCTCTATGATGTACTAAAATAACATGGCCTTTGCCACACTTGGTCATTTTAAGAACAAGCATGTGAAAGTTTCCTTCTATCCACCTAAAATTAATTTGCTCCTTTTTGTACCGATTCCTGTTTAATGTCGATGTGGAGATAAACACGTTTTCTAAATCTACTATATCCTGCTACGAACATTTTTGTTAGACAAAACGGAGTCAAAAAGTATCCGAAGGCGGTTTAATTAACACTTTATATAGTAATTTAAGTAACTGTAAATTTCATTTTCTAGCGACAAAGATTCCTCTAGTCTGGAGAAGACATTATTGCCAAAGTTGAAGAAGATTTGGATTCAAACGGAAAATTACAATGGAATAGCCAAAGATTCGACAGATCTGGCCGCTATGTTAGATGACTTCGAAAAGTACATTAAGGGCTGTAAAGCTTCCTTCGAAAGGTGAGTTGTAAAATGTATAGGCCATATACATTTGTACTGGTATAAATACATAGTACTTACTCCTTGAAAACAATTGATGAATATATATTAAATTCATATTTATATACTTTAATTGGTTAATAATGAAAAAGAAAAAGCTTTTGAGTGTATCGATTTATTTTCTAAAAATGACCTCTAATATTAACCGGAAAATAATTTGTTGAAAGATGCACGTTTTGATATTATATATCTCATATAATCTCCCTGTTTATATCCACATTTCATGGAAATTGAAAGCAAATAACCCTTTTTTGTTATAGTTTAAAATCACTACCTCGACAAGGTATTACTCAGCCAGATTTCATTGTTTTAAGTATATGTACATTGTTGGTCATTCCGTATAAAAAAAACAATCAAATATGACTATTTCCCAGGTTTCGGTTTACAGAAGAGTCATTGCAAGTGGAATTTCAGGTTTTACAGCAAGACATAGATCATTTTGATACGTCCATTTTGAAACTGATTATTGTAATACCATGCTCTCTTTTCCTCTCTACTTTTTGGGTGTGTGGGAGGCTGTGTCTGCTATATGTGGCCATTCCTGATATGCATATTTCATATTTTTTAAGTTTATAAATTAAATCTCAAATAAATATTATCCAATAAAAATGTGAGCGCCTGGAAAGAAAAGTATTATACAAATCTATTTGAAGACGGTAGGAATGTCTAAGAAGGATCTTTCGTCTACACGGAATGTATTTTATGCGTTTTCATTTTTCTTTTCAGATCAGAAAAACAAAAAAAATATTGAACAACATGTACAAGCTTTGATGAATATAGCATTTGGTGAGAAAATTCCGAACACGCAATCTACAACTGGTGATCGTGATGCTAATATGGCACTACAGCTGGAAGCATTTAAAGCTGAATTAAAACCGTATGATGTTTATATTTTAAACTGTGTGCTTATGCTTAACGCTTATTTAACTATGAATGCACAAAGATTGTTTTATATTAGATCAATAAGAGTGAACCGTTAATAGAATACACAATAAAATAATCTTCCAAAAGGGAAGTCAGGAAGAACTCTATTTAAAATTATCACTCTTTATTTCGAATTTTCGAACTCTTGTTCTTTATCAAAAAAAAAATACAGAAAAACAATTTCTTGATAAAGAAGAAGAGCTCGAAAATTCGAAATAAAGAGTAATAATTTTAAACAGCGTTAATAGAATATATATATATTATTAATGTGTTTGATTAAAAGCAATCTGTATTCTTCTCAACGCTAAGTGGCGTGGTCAGTAATATGCATTTACATTACTGTCTATTAACAGGCTCAATAAAACCGAGCCTGCAATATTTTCATATCTGTCGTCTTCTGTGGCTTTCAAAGTTCCATTTTCATCTATTTCGTATTGTAGTCTTGAGAAGAAATCTCTTGAAATCGACAAAATGTGCAATCAAGTCCACGTGGCATTGACTGGAGAGCACATGGAAGTTTTAAAAGTAAAGTCATCTCTCGATTGTCTTACAAGTTCACCCGTTTAGGAAATTTCGATCCTACGCCCCCATGTTGAATAAGTCAAGTGAGTGACGTCACGTCTTCAAGTATTTAACGTAATATATTCAAGTTATTGACGTCATTTTTAAAAACAGTTTGCGTTAATGTCAATATTCCAGCATAAGGAAAATAGTTTGTATACATACACAGAACAGTTATAAATAATAAAATGTATGCAAGAAAAAGTATCTTGCATGAGACACCTCGTGTGAACTGTTTTTGCGAGAACTCGGCAGAGCCTTGTTCCCTCAAAACAGTTAACCCTCGGAGACAGATTTTTCCATTTTCACCTCACACTCCTGCATGATACTTATAATCTATGTAACATTTACACGTCAAATTCATTCTACAGTTAACAATTCTTATAGATGGAGGTATAACGTTTTTAAGTTAAAAGATCAATAATAAATTTATGATGAAAAACATTAGTATGATCTGTAATGACTATTTCTTGCTTTGCTTAGCATCTATAGGTATAGAAAGAACTATGTTTACAGAAATATGTGGGTTTTTTTTTATCGAAGTGAGATTTAATGGTTTAAAACAAACGATTACAAGTATAAATCATTTAACAGTCAAACACCGCTAATTATTCCATGTTTACTGACATTGATTGTAGGTTATCGAAACTTGCTGGAGAAAATCTGACAAACAACAATCCAAACATAGCAGATTTGAACGATCCAAACCGTCCAACCAAACTTGCTGAAAAGTACGCTGAGCTGTACGACGATGCCTGGACAGATGCTTACGAGGAACTGGAGAAATCTAGGAAAAGCGAGAAAGAAAACATACAATTCTTGTTTGATATACTGTCTGTAAGTGTTAATACACAATTTACGAAGCTACAGTACGAAACTTCTGCAAATGACCAGTTTTCTTAGTGTGGGGATTGAAACTTGTATCGTTCTTAATTATCGACTTGATTTATTTCATTTTGTAGGAGTGAAACGCGCATTTTCGATTTGATGGGCTTGATTTATTTCTTTTTCACCTAAAGACAAAGGTATTCTTGTATCAGTGGCATCTTTGACTGAAAGTAGATTTCTGCTTTCGTTTTGAACCAGGAAGTAAGTTTTCTTGAATTTCTTGAAAACCCTAACATTATTTTGACAAATTGGCACTAAACATTGTAGACCAGCATATTCTTACATGTATTTCAGGCATGAGTTGCTTTGGTATATTGTCCATGAATTTCGGAGTTCTCATGCAAACGGTTTTTCTTTTGTTTTAGTGTGTGCTTGGTAATTAGAACATAAATTAGAAAAAAAATGATCTTGCAAACAATTATAACTACATCCTTAGCCAAATACATTTCTTTACTAAAATCTAGGTGGCAATAAGTATTTCCCAAAAAATTCATTTTTTAAAATTTTAACCTGTTTTCGCTATTTGCAATGTTTGCGACCCCTTAATTTTTTTATACACGTATAACGGTGATGAGCGATTTACATGTTCGTACTGAGCTGCGCGGAGATATCGTGAACTGACTCTAATATGCGATACTAGCGGTTTAATTTTTTTTCTTTTTATATTTTTTAGCAATCATACCGTGAGTGTGCTGATATATCGAAGCAGCAGCAGCAGACTATAGTGAAGGCATTGACAGAACAAACAGATCTAGACGAAAATTCTAGGGTAAATAAGTAACAATTTTTTTCATGTTCTTTACAGAAAGTCAAATATTCATACGCTTAAAAATCTTGTTTGTCCATTATGAAAGGTCGTCTTGGAAAATAAAGTTATATTACAAAGGGCTTAGTATTTCTTTTTAAAGGGAAAGGATTCTGTGGACGTCAAGCTTTCGCCAATGCAATCTAAAGCTGTAACTGAACTGAGAAAGCAGAGTGCTGACATTTTTGTAAAATCATTGCAGTATGTAAGTATCTAGTTAATATTTAACGCCCATGTTGAAGGGACATTGATTTAGACCGTTATAATATAATACTAATACCAGTAACATTTGTATGTTATATGTTGTATAACATTGTATTATAATTAATATTAATGATAGTTTGTTCTTTCTAAATGTCAAATGTTTTCTTGCACCGTTAATAGATATTGTAATGTAACGCATTTAATTACCTCTTTAAATATTATATTTCGATATAACGGTGCAGTAGATAGTAATTTGCATATACACTTCTGTAAATGAACATGTGTAATCATCTTCATAGTTTATTGTTTTTGTTTATTTGTAATCTTCAAAGTTCTACTTGCATATACTTTGCGTTTGACCTTTTTCTTAGGAGTCCTAGTGTTTTCCTCTACACTTGTTTAAGTTATTAATTCCTATAGATTTATAAGATAATACTTGGTTTTTGGGTGGTTTTTTCCAGTACTTTGGAGAAAAGTATAAAAAGGACACATACCGACAACGCTGGTTTGAAAAAGGGCCTTTACACAACTACACCATGAAGTGTATCGAGCTTTGCTGGTTGATGCAAGTTCAAGCTCAGCCGGTTTACATTGAGCTTAAATCTGGGGAAAAGTTTGATACCAACAAGTTTAGACTATACACGAAAAGCGGAAACAACATAGACTTTGTGGTTTGGCCACCTCTGTTACTTAACGAGGGCGGTTCATTGTTGTGTAAAGGAGTTTCCCAGGCCAAGTGAGCCTGAAAACCATATGGGGAATTTGAGGCTAAAACAGCAGAAAATTTTCAAATAGTAATTTTTTAGATTGAAAGACTAAACATATTTTTGCTTGCTGTGGAAGAGTGTTTATATTGAATGTATTAAACTAATCAAACGTTCTCAACTAGATTGGTCATTTACATCTAATTCGACATCGCAGAACTGTAATATTTTTGTGCTGTCTGGAGATGGTGACATATTTTCCGTCACAATTAGTGTTTGTTTTTCTTTTGTCTTTTTTTTCAAATGAAACTAAGCAAATAATAATAGTGAAACTTAAAAATTCTCTGTATATGAGATGTTTCATATATATCCCAACAATTTATTTTATTTGGTATCAACTATTGTTAATCATGGAATAGAAATAATATGAAAAAAAGATTTCACCAAATATTAGAAATTGCTTAAGATGAGTACCGATTACTTGCTGAGAGGTGGCGTAAATTCCTTTAAATGAATGCACACACTCATTCGTGCAATATTTTTCATCTTTTAAGCTTTCTTTTTAAAACTCTTTAGGTATTCACCGACAATTAATAAATCTTTAGGTCCTCACCGACTTTTTAAAAATAAATATGAAGGTATTCACTGGCAGTTTCAGTAGAAATTGATTCTGAAAAAACTGATAAATCCATACTGCTAATACTAATATTTTTAAAAATATAACAACCATTGGTGGCCTAATGCCTTTTTATTGTAAATCACTGAATGTCAATTAACGCAGCATTCGCACATTGCAAGTTGTGAAAAAATAAACTTTACAAGTCTACATTAATATCTTTATAAAACCAATTATAAACATTTCACCTTACGTAAAATAACAATGGGGTCATTTCTTGATATACTTATTCCATGAATTTCAGCTTATTAATGATAGGTATAGGAACGACTTTTATAAAATAAAAGATTTTTAATGACCTGATAGTATTCTCATGTAGCCATACATGTGAGAAACTCAACAAAAAAAGTTCATCAAATTTCATCAAGAAATGGCAAAGTTATGGTCCCTTTTGCATCATCATAGCAGGACGCCATTTTCAATTTTTTTTTAAATAAGAAAATTTGGTTCCCAACATTTAAATAAATACAGATTTATTTAGAAAGAATGTTTTGTGTTGAAAGCTATACATATTTGTAAATTCAGATAAAATATCACATTTTTGAGGAAAAACATAGGACTTTGTGAGAAAAATATTGAAACAACTATCTTTTTTTTCCACAAAATAAGCAAAAACCATCAGAATCATAACATTATCAAAAAATGATGTAATTTGGTATTTCTTGAAGCATGTTTGTAAAAATTCAAAATATAAACAATTTTATTCCTATTAATCAAATTTTAATGAGAAATACTAATTATTATTTATTACATATCATGAAACAAGTCTCCGTCTCTGGTCATCAAAGTATTTTTAGTGAAGTTTTTTCAAATATATAAGCTGCAAACTGTCAATAGTTTTACACTGCTTCTTCAAGTTCTTGGATAAAGCTTTACTCAACACATATAATCAATCCCCTTGCTGATTAAATTCCTCATCCTTCTTTGTGTCTATACATCAGGACTTCAATCATCTGAAATATGTGAAAAGCAGTTTAGCAATTTTCAAAGTAACATTAATTATTTATATGAATTTATGAACAAATAAAATAGTCAATACTTAATTTCAAGTTGCAAATAGTCTTATCATTCTCATGACAGTTGTGAGAGATAGCAATTGAATATAAAATCTAAACAAAATTTAAGTAAAACAGGGAAACAAACTAGAAAACAAGGGATGAATTGTCGAGTTCATACTTTGCAAGTTTAATTTTAAATCAATCAAACATTTAAATTGGGTCATTAACAAAAATCTGTTGTGAAAACGTTTACCAAAATCAACATTTTACATATTTCAGAAAATAATTCATTTACTGACACAATATATGTTAATAATCAGCAAGAATAGTTCGTTTATTTATTTCGGGATGAATTTCCCAGGAAAAACATTTATCGACACCGGGGAAAATAATAACGAGTTTTTGCATAATATCAGTTGTTTGCATCTTCAATAGCAGTGATCGGCGATAACGTCATCAACACGTGGTACCTACCATGCGCACCACGTGGTAACAAAAAGCCAAAGGTAGTATAAGCAACTTTTAACAATACAGGCAGATAGTAAACAAGTATACGCTGTAAATGGTCAGAAGGCTAGAGTTATAATTAAAGAACATTCACTGTATTTATGAAACAAATGTATAAACAGTAAATGCTGTCATAGATCTTCTTGATTAAATAAATAAAGTGTTGAAATAGATCGGATTTTGGTATACCAAACAATTAACTCTACTTTTGGTCCCTTTCATAATCGAAACTTTCTAACCATTAACTCCGTGGGATGCGGCTTAAATACTACGTGCAACCAGTGTAGATCAAGATCATTCTGCACATCAGTGCGGTCTGATCAGGATCTAGACTGTTTTATACTTGTCATAAATAACCTGATGCCCATGATAACATATCAAAAGAACTATTGTAGACCCTGATCTGATGTTCTGGTTGATGCGGATCTAAACTAGTTGCACAAGGAATGAAAGCCGAGTGAAGCGCGTTAAATTGTGGCATAATTGCAGTTAATAAGGCTCTGAGACAGACAATACGAACCCCCGTTCATATTGATTTTAAGCATGATGTCTATAAAGGTTTATGGCAATTATTTGAGTCTACAACGGTGATTATGTCAATAACAATATCATGGGTTCAAGTGCACATTGTGTGTACCATAAACCTGGAATTTAAGCGATGAAGTATTTCTTAAATTTCCAACTATTGATCTTTAGGAAGTCTACATCCCTCTACGAACTGATAATACAGCATCTCTCTCATTGCAGCAGGGTAGTAAATAGACCGGTTTTAATAAACATTTTGTCGATGCATGAAAAAATATTTTAAAAAAGACAAGCAAACTTATTATCAGACTAGTAGCTAGTGTACAATAAACAGAAAGCGGTGGGATATGTTTATAAATTGATGAAAACAAGAGGTGTTTGTCAAACACAAATGCCCCCCCTGACGTGCAAGTGATATCTATTAGCATTGAATTTAAATTTTTGGAAATTTAGAGACTTTTGTAAGCTTTAGCAATGAAGGGTACCAGTCATGAAAGCAATTTACAAGACGGTGGAACTCCTATATATCAATAACCAGGTCATCCAATGAGAGGATTACATTTACCTCGACAAACATAAGCGCGTGTAGATTAACCTAGTCTAACACAAAGGATTTTATTGTAATTTAAATCAAATATTCGCTATTGGCGGAGATATAGTAGCTCTAGTGTTATGTCAATTCCGGTAATGTGCAGGCTTTAGTGACCATCCATACGAAACCAAAGCATTTAATAAACACAAGTGAGTGATAATCAGTGCCTATTTATGACACGGCATATATTGAAATAGTTTAAAATTAATGTTATGGATCATTAATATATATCTTTACTTGAAATTGTCATGGGGAAAAATAATCACAACTTTACACTGAGAAGTATTTTATTTTATTATACAAATAAACATAAAAACGTTGTCTAGTTATTGATCGAACAAGGTTTTTTGTTGTCAAGGACACCGTGACCTTGACCTTTGACCTACTGACTCCAAAACCAATAGTGGTCTTCTACTGGTCACGACCAACTTCCACACCAAATATGAGGTCTGTATCACAAAGCGTTGTCTAGTTATTGATCGGACAACGTTTTTGTATGCAAAGGCCACTGTGACCTTGACCTTTGACCTACTGATCCTAAAATCAATAGGGTTCTTCTATTGGTCATGACCAACCTCCACACCAAATATGAGGACTGTATCACAAAGCGTTGTCTAGTTATTGATCGGACAAGGTTTTTGTGGTCAAGGCCACTGTGACCTTGACCTTTGACCTACTGACCCCAAAATCAATAGGGGTCTTCTACTGGTCATGACCAACCTCCACACCAAATATGAGGACTGTATCACAAAGCGTTGTCTAGTTATTGATCGGAAAAGGTTTTTGTGGTCAAGGCCACTGTGACCTTGACCTTTGACCTACTGACCCCAAAATCAATAGGGGTCTTCTACTGGTCATGACCAACCTCCACACCAAATATGAGGACTGTATCACAAAGCGTTGTCTAGTTATTGATCGGACAAGGTTTTTGTGGTCAAGGCCACTGTGACCTTGACCTTTGACCTACTGACCCCAAAATCAATAGGGGTCTACTACTGGTCATGACCAACCTCCACACCAAATATAAGGACTGTATCACAAAGCGTTGTCTAGTTATTGATCGGACAAGATGTGGTCTACTGACCGACCGACATACCGACCGACATACCGACATACCGACCGACATACCGACCGACCGACATGTGCAAAGCAATATACCCCCGCTTCTTCGAAGGGGGGCATAATAAAACTTTGAAAGCCGCAAAACACGACATATATCAAAATATTGCAGTCTCGGGTTGATTGAGTCTGTTCATAGGCAGTAATGGGAATACATATAACTGTCCACGCTGCTTAGCACCGGGTACTTAACAGGTCTTTAAATAAGAAACAGCTGATTACGATGTATACCTAAAATGTATAGCTCTGTCTTATAAATTATTAGATATTGTCATTTTCATAAATCCAATTTACTTCTTGCATATGTGGTCAATCAGCATATCTACTGTCACTATTAGCTCTATATTGTCCTTAACAAAAATGCCAAATTGTTCTTTTTCTGAGTCGGATTTTTTCTTGAACACTTTGAATTTCTTTGTTTTCCATCATTGTGTATGCACTGTCAATGGTAGTACAGCATCGATTGTTTGTACTACCTTTCTCAACTGCTTATCAGTTGGTGCTATTTTTAGAAACTAATCTTATCCGACGATCACTGCTATACTCGTATATGCATTTAATAGAATAAATCACTTACAATCGATGGTTTTACTAGGAATGCTTCAAAATATTCAATTTGAGCCAACTATGCAGATTTTTCTTCGTAATCACCATTATTCCGGGTCAAAAGTTATGGATACACCGGCGGACGAAAACAAATTACAGAGGGGTTGAAATTAATTAGCTTACGGAATGACGGTATCAAACAAAGTTGAAAATACAATTGATAATAGTTGAAAAGGGTATAAGCATGAGAATATGACCGTTTTTTGTGAGAAACAGCTTTTAAATAGTTTTTATTTAATTTCAGAAAACTTTACCTACATTTTTAATTTATTTCCAATGATCTTTTCTCCCTCAAAGTTTTTGGCCACGTCCATGGAACATTTCTTAGACTGGTTCAGTAAGTTTTTTTGTTCAATAACACTGCTTTTATTGCGTAAAACAGCGTAAACCAGACACACCATTTCGGAACCAGAAAATTCGCGGTGACAAGGGCAACGGGAAGAGTTAGCTCCCCTACCGTTCCTATCGCTATTAATGACTCACAGATTTTTAAAAGTCAGGTACGTTATATTTTTTATACATCACCTTAATTTCAATGATATTCAGTTGATTCCAACAATTAATAAGTTTTTAATGTACCAATGTATGACCAAGATACTATGGACAGTATCTTTCTATTGGGAAGTGTTTACTAAACTATTTTAAGGTATACATGTAAAATAAAACCCATGCATAATCAAAACAAAAAATAAATACCCGAACTTTGCAAAATCAGTTGAAATAAAAACAAAGCCAATTTTATATGACATTTCCTTGTAATTTATACACTTCAGTCCTTATTCATAGGAAAGGAAAAAGTTTTTGCGAACACACTGCATTATTTTAGTTTTAAAATGTAACTTAAAAATGTGCATATTTTTAACGTACCTGACAAACAATTACAGCTATTCAAAACTTGAACTGTTTCAAATAATTAAAAAGTAACAAAGTCGTATATACAATAAGTTTGTAATAAACATAATATATTTCTAGCTATGTTATTGAAAGTAATGAATTTAACCTCGATTTGTGAAACAGTTAACGTACCTGACATGATACTAATCTGTTGTGTTTGTGCTCAAATATTTCTGTTGTAAACCATGTATAAGGGCAAAATATGTGTGCATAGGTTAGATAGTGCCAAGAAAATGAAAAAGTAGGGGAAATAACTTTTTTATTTAAAGAATCGTGTTTCATGTACACGTACCTGACTTTAACGTACTTGACAGTCATTTATTAATTTGCTGCTATGCAATCAATATATAAACTGCCACAAATTCATGTTTAACTTCAATAAAAGATAAGACTGCATAAAAAACGAAGAACAATGATACGGAAATATAATTTCAAAACTACGGACGAGCAAGTAAGTATACTATTTAACGTACCTGACAAATTCTACAACAACAACAACAACAACAACAACAAACTTTATTACGTCAAGGTTACATAGTAACAACAAAGTGTAGAATTATACAGACAAATCGCACAATTTTGTGGGTACTGTATTGGGAACAGTGTTTTGTTGTTTTTTCCAATATAAATTAATCAACTTAACAAAAAACAAACAAAAACAGAAAAAAAAAACAGACAAACAAACTAACAGACAACAACAATGAATTGCAAGTGTTAGAGAGAGAGAAAAAAAAAATTACAACAAACGACGTTATTCCGTACTATTATAATCAAAAGTTAATCTATAAGTTTAAGATTAAACAGACTTCTATGCAGGAAAGTATATAGTCATCTATCCCAATAATGTGTTTACAGGATACGCACTTGATAAAAGAAATGAACTCGCCGATTTATTTTGAGTAGCAAAATATAGCGCTCACGTGATCAAGTAATGAATGAATGAAGACCAGCGCAGTCAATGAAATAGGTGCGTGAAAAGCGTGCAGCTTACAATATATAGGCCAAGTGTGGAGTTTAAAGAGGTATATATATATTAATATTTTCAAGATGTAAAAGATTGGTAGTATTGAACTTTCTTTTAGTGTTTACTAGATAAATGAGATGAATTAATAACGCATTAATTTTGTAATGAAGTTAACATTTAAAAAAAAAAAAAAAAAAAAAAAAAAAAAAAGACTTGGCATGGATAATCCTTATTGAAATAGAGTGTACATGTTTAACTTTAGGGAGGTCAGCATCGAAATTTGTATGTTTCAGGAATAGAATACACGATAACGTTTGCCAACTACTAAATAAGGGGAAGTCGAAGATGACAAGCTCTACATGGGATATTAGGTAACTTTTCTAATTCGTTAGCTGAAATGCTATTGGTTATGTTGAGAGGATTAGCGAGCATAATAGTATAAATAAACGGATCAAAACAGGTCATGTTTTACTCAAGGGATCGCCAAAATCGGTACTAAGTCAAATAATAGTCGTGAATAATAGTAGAATATTTAGAGCTTTATAGCGACAGTCATCATCAGCATGATAAAATGTTAGTTAGCAAATAAGTATTTCACCGCGAATAACACAAACAATTGATTAAGATACATTCTTCATTATATGAGATACGAACAGGCTTAGTTTTCTCATTACTATTGCGTTTGTATTATTTAATAAGAGACCGTATTTCAGAATATTTGGATTCGTATGATAATACCTAGGTATTAATTCAATTCTTTTTGATTGAAATTGTTTACATACAAGGAGGTAGTGGAACTCATCCCCCAGGTCGTTGCATTCGGGGCACTTCCGTTCATGATACGGAATATTTGACCAGCGACCTTTTTCTACTGGCAACTTGTGATTAGCGGTTCGAAACCTTAGAATGTTGAGATAGATATTTTGTGGTACAACGTTGAGGTACTCCTCGTATTTATGATTATCTTTAAATAAGTTGTACAATTTTCCTTTATTTGATTGTTGCATATTACTCCTCCATGTGGAGATGAAATGGTCGATTAACCTTTGTTTCACTTGTAAGTGTGCAGTTTTAACGTTAGTATTACTTTGATTAATATAAACTATAGTTAAGCCAGAAAAATCAAAAATGCTTTTCACAATCTTTAGCCATTTCGATTCAAAATTGTTTTGAAGTAAATGTTTATACAAGATACTACAATATTTCTTTTGGTCACCGCAGATAAGATTTGACCAGTATTTAATAATTCTTGTTTTTATAATAATTTCAAGCGGAAAACGACCAAGTTCGCCATATAGCATGTATGCTGGTGTACTTTTACGAGTTTTTGTAATTTTTCTAAGGAATTCGAGGTGGATTTTTTCTATATCATTGATATTTTCTATTCCCCATAATTCGCAAGAAAAAGTTAAAATCGGTAAAACTGTATGATCAAAGAGCTTGAGTTGTAAGTCGATTGGAAGTTGCAGGTTATAAATTCGTCTGTATAGCAGGAACATGGCTTTTTTTGCTTGGGCAATGAGATGTGCTCGAGCTTTATGGAATCTACCGGTGTTACTAAACACAACACCAAGATATTTGTAATTATCAACGATTTCGATATTTTTTCCATTTATAGTGAAGGCTAGGTTTCGGGTGCCGCGTTTGTTTGAACCAAAGACTATAATTTTTGTTTTGTCTGTATTAATATTTAGTTTCCATGTTAAACAGTATTCATTGAAATAATTTAAGCATTTCTGCAGTTCATCTGCTGATTTACATGTTATAATAGTATCGTCGGCAAACAAGAGTACAAGTATGTTAAGATAGTTTATTACATCATTTGCGAAATACTGAATAGTAATACCAGTGTTACCTTGGGTTGATAAAAATTCGAGAAGGTCATTTAAGTACAGGGAAAACATCAGAGGAGAAAGATTCTCTCCTTGACGCACTCCGCACTCGCAGGCAAACATAGCAGAGTATTGCCCGCTAGATTGGACACATGACTTAATATTAGCATACATGTTACGGATTACTCGTAAGAAATTGCCGTTTATACCATTGTTAATCAGTTTCTGAAATAATTGAGCTCTCGGGAGGCTGTCAAAAGCGCGGGAAAAATCGACAAAGGCCACATATAGCTTCAGCTTTTGAGATTTGAGATAATCTATTAGACAATTTAATGCAAAGACATGATCAATTGTAGAGTGATTCTTTCTAAATCCTGCCTGGTTTTCATTTAGAATGTTGTTAGATTCAATAAATAATGTTAGTCTTTCGTTAAGTACTGCCGTAAAAAGCTTTCCTAAACAGCTTAGAATTGTGATAGGTCTATAATTCTCGGGGGCCATTACATTACCCTTGCCTTTATATATAGGTAAAATGTAGCCTTCAGACCAAGCATTTGGGATAATACCTGTATTTAGAATAATGTTAAATAGTTTGACATAAATTGGCAGCATTATTGGTGTCGTGACTTTAATGTATTCGTTGCTAATATTGTCCGATATGCTTGTTGCTTTATTATTTTTGCATTTATTGATCATTTTTTCAATTTCGTCGCATGTAAATGGTGAGTTGAGGATTTCGTTATCATTTGAGAGGTCAGTGTCGTCTGAATGGAAATCGGAAGTATTATCATTTGTATTCACGTCCCACCTGTAATTTTATTATCTCTCAATTAATCTTAGATTTGATTATTCGACGATTGCATTTTAGTTTGTTTCATTCCACATAATTATATTTTAAGCCAAAGTTTCATGTTTGTTGATGACGTCTACGTTTGTTAAAGTAAGTTTAAAAGCATTTAACGTTCTTGACCAGTATATTTGTGACAATCATTTCATAAATCTAGGTTAGTCAGTTTATCGGAGAATTGTATAATTTTAAGTTACTTCGAATAAACTAAACCATACCCATTAAAACATAGCCTAACATTTGTGTTTTGTTTCCTATTAAGTTTAAGGTTTACGTTAATATTCATATAGACCTCTTTGCGACAGACTATTTCTAGGAATTTTCGGCTATTCTGATGTGAATTATGACGACATGAATAATTATAATTCAATTCTAGTGATCGTATGATGTTTGCTATATATAAACCGTATCAAAATACGAGTTGAACCAACATTTCTTGCTAATGTCACTCAGGGAAATGACTGCGACATGAAAAAAATTGAAAATGTCACTTTATCTGACATTCAATGAAATACGTAAAATATCACGGAATTTAAACTCAGTAGAAAATATCTATGTAAACTATATTTTCTTAATTTAGACATATACCAGTGTGTTCAACGAAATCATTGTGGCTGATAACAAAAATATCAAATCTGTTTGGGGCACGCATATACACTGGTCAAAAGTTCTAAGTGCACATTTTTCAATTTTGAATATCTTAAAGTAAACGTATTCAAATTGAATGAAAGTTTGACTTAAAGTTAATAATGATCAAACAACAATAATTTTTTGAAAACCGTGCATATGTTTTACGTTTTAGGTTATCCACGTCGGCATACGCTTTTTATGCATTATCCCCGTGCGGCAAGCGAAATTTATTTTCTTACAATCGTTTTTGTTTTTCACATGTTCACCGACTCAAGACAAACACGAAAAACACACCAACAAATTGTAACCATGGAACGGTTGACGTCAGCAGACAACGACATTGCCGTCAAAATTCTTTTCACAGGCACAACTTCAAATTTGTTGTAAAGAAATCTTGACGATATTCGTAAATGCAAAAGAAATACCTTATTTTGCATATTTTATTAATTTAAGAAGAAAATCAAACGATATTTTTTTTCTAGATTGATTACGTTGCTTACGTTGAACGCTGATGTTACTCAATTACGTCATTAAATATTTACGTAAAACAACGTAAACTCGAAAAAATTAGTGTAAAATTTGTTGGATAAGTATCCAATAAATAAAAATTTAAAACTAAAATTTATAGAAATTCAATAAACTTCAATATCGAATTATTCGAAAATGACGCTTATTCGGTCAAAAGGCGTATCCGAAAACTGGTCAATTTTACCGAAATGAATACATTTTTTTCGTTTGGAAAGACTGTTACACATCTATCATAGAAAATTGTATCATCCCAAACTGCTAGACAATTCAAAAACTTTTGGCACAAAACATTGTGTGAAAAAGGAATTTTCTCCTTGAAATCCTGTAAAAACGTTATGGATAAAATAAAGTTGAGTATGTTGGCGCATCGTGCCCAGCAGACCATTACAAAGCTAGAGAAAGCTATTTCAGTGCAATGGAATGGCAAACTACAGGATTTCCTTTAAATCTGTGTGAAATTTAAATTATACAGAGATGAGAAAACGATCACAAATGATAGCCGATGCAATGATAATTAACTTGAGAATTTCTTTCTGAGAACAAGTGAGCTAAAATATTATTATTTTTTAATCTGGTTAAGCAGACTTAAAATTTTTGGTGTGCTTTAATAGAATATTGATTCTTCTTCATTGTAATTTACACTATTTTGAAAGATTCAATCAAATTATTGGAAAAATTAACATTTATCAAGTGTGCACTTAGAACTTTTGACTAGTGTAAATCATTTCAATTTATCAGTTGGAGTGGGATAACAGTTTATTACATTAAGGAAGATTTTACTGTTTCATTTACGAATCAAAGTATATTTCCTCAATCTGTTTCAAATACATCCATATCGAGCACGTGATGTGCTACAATTTTTCGTTCATGCCGACAGCTCTGTATGAATGCTTGTCTTAACTATACTCAACTATAATTTGCAAAGTTGTAACATTTAAATATGAATCTGAAGCCTAAAGTAAATTTATTTTTATAAGAGCCTCGTACTTAAATATTTGTCACAGTATTTTTCTTATTGTGTAAAATATTTTTACAATATCCCCGGTTGCGGTGTGTTTGATTTTGTAGTATTTATAATATCAATAGATATCAATTTCAAAATGCATGATTTTTTATATTTTTATTTATTCATTTATGATTTTTATACCCCCGCATACGAAGTATAGGGGGTATATAGGAGTCATCATCCGGTTGGTTGGTTGGTTGGTTGGTTGGTTGGTTGGTTGGTTGGTTGGTTGGTTGGTTGGTTGGTTGGTTGGTTGGTTGGTTGGTTGGTAGGTTGGTTGGTTGGTTGGTTGGTTGGTTGGTTGGTTGGTTGGTTGGTTGGTTGGTTGGTTGGTTGACCCGGTCTGTCTGTGGCACTTACAGCGTCAACAGTTTTCAAGATATCGACTTGAAACCTTGACCATATGTTCGTGAGGACATTTGCGCGAACTATTTTTTTCTCATGAGGACCAGTCCATTATTTTTCGGAGGGGAGCACGATTTAACAAAATCTTGTGACGCGAACTACTTCTACAGTTTTTTAAGATATTGACTTGAAACTTCACACACATGTTCGGCATGAAGTGTAGATGTGCGTGACATATTTTTCGTGTGGATTAGTCCATTATTTTTTGCAGGGGACATGATTTAACAAAATCGTGTTATGCAAACTTCTAACTCTTGTGATGCGAACTACTTCTACAGTTTTTAAAATATTGACTTGAAACTTGATACAGTTGTTCGGCATGAAGTGTAGATGTGCGTGACATATCTTTTTGTATGGATCAGTCCATTATTTTTTGCAGGGGACATGATTTAACAAAACCGGGTTATGCAAACTTCTACACTTACTACGTCAACTGTTTTCAAGATATCGACTTGAAACTTTAACCATATGTTCGTGAGGACATTTGCGCGAACTATTTTTTTTCTCATGTGGATCAATCCATTATTTTTCGGAGGGGAGCACGATTTAACAAAATCTTGTGACGTGAACTTCTTCTACAGTTTTTAAGATATTGACTTGAAACTTCATACACATGAAGTGTAGATGTGCGTGACATATTTTTCGTGTGGATTAGTCCATTATTTTTGCAGGGTACATGATTTAACAAAATCGTGTTACGCAAACTTCTAAATCTTGTGATGCGAACTACTTCTACAGTTTTTAAAATATTGACTTGAAACTTGATACACTTGTTAAGCATGAAGTGTAGATGTGCGTGACATATTTTTCGTGTGGATCAGTCTATTATATTTTGCAGGGGACATGATTTAACAAAATCGGGTTATGCAAACTTCTACACTTACTACGTCAACAGTTTTTAAGATATCGACTTGAAACTTTAAACATATGTTCGTGTGTACATTTGCGCAAATTTCTTTTTGTCTCATGTGGATCAGTCCATTATTTTTCGGAGGGGAGCATGATATAACAAAATCTTGTGACGCGAACTACTTCTACAGTTTTTAAGATGTTGACTTGAAACTTGATACATATGTTCGACATGAAGTGTAGATGTGCGTGACATATTTTTCGTGAGGATCAGTCCATTATTTTTTGCAGGGGACAAAATCGTGTTATGCAAACTTCTACAGTTTTGAAGATATCGACTTGAAACCAAAATTGTATGTTCTGCATGAAGTGTGTATGTCAGCGACATATTTTTTTGTGGATCAGTCCATTATTTTTTGCAGGTGAGCATTATTTAACAAAATCTTTTGTTTAAAATCTTATGATGCAAACTACTTCTCCAGGTTTTAAACTTTAAATATACGTTTGTGAGTAGATTTCCATGACATACTTTGTTTCATGTGGATCAGTCCATTATTTTTTAGCAGGGGAGCATGATTCAACAAAATCTTGTGACACAAACTACTTCTACAGTTTTAAAGGTGGAACGCGACACTTTGCGAATTTTCGAATTTCTTTATGAAATTTGGTATGGTATTTATTGACGATAATTCCAGCATGAATCCGCAAACCGTTTTTCGATAAATCAAATAGTTGTTTATATGTTTACCTTAAAAGTTAGCTATCAACGCCAGTTTTCTGCAGTGACGTCAACGACGCTTGCCGAACACTTTTCCGGGGCTGGCTGAAAATTGGGGTTCACAATTTTATTTATTCTTTCACAAATGAAATGGCGCTGAAAATACCTTTCTGGTGATATAAGATTTAACATAATGTGAGCAGTTTTGACAACGTCGTGTACCGTTAAACGCCGTGTTTGCGTTAAAAATGACGTCGAGTTTTGCCCTTTTTCTGTCGACTTTTTCAAAACTGTGAAAAATTCCCGAATTTAATTGTTGATTTTTTTTGCTTTAAAAGTTTTAGAAAAGCAATTCCAGTTGAATAAGCGAATACAATTTGGGGGTCACCGACTTAGTTATTGTGCTATTACAATTTTAATTACCCCTCTCCCCTTTTGAAAAAATACGTTATTTTTGGAAATTTTAGAAAAAAAAAAGTTCATTAATTACAACTTGGTCAAAAGACATCACAGAGGAAGTTGAACTGAATTATCATATAAAAATGACATCTAATCGATTTCTCTTATGTTAATGTGTCAAAAATATCTTTAAAAACGTTACTAGGGGTAAAAACGAACATTCCAAAATGCGTATAATACTTACGTCAATTATTTGTATTCGGACGTTACTCTTATAATTATCAAGTATTTCGATGTTTTACTTACAATTTCATAAAATTCCGCTGTTTTCTTCTTAGATTGTCAAAGCATTTTCGCAAAGGCGTGCTATATTTATTTAATAGTGTACTTTATTACTCAAGAAACGCACAAGATTTCTGTGAAGTCATAGACATATGATTAAAACTGTTCAAATCGTTAGTCTATGCACGTAATAGAAATACTGTAGCGCCTAAATTTGTGCATGGTTACTTTTAAAATAAAGTAAAACATATATTTCGTAGCCCCAGCAGATCTATAAAAAATATCTATCAATTCTAGTTAGCTAACGGCCTTATTTTGACTTGTAAAATGTTAAAGGGATGACAAATAATCCACCAGCCGTGCGTATGTTTGATTTGCTTCCATTATTTTCTGCAAATATACATCTTTTTTGCTTGTAAGCTGCAATTTCAAATGATTGACATTGATTTTACCTGCATCTAAGGTAGTTTTACAGTTCCATGATGGGATGCTCCATTAGCGCTGTCGTAACTGTATTTCATTTACCCATTTACATTGTACTTCATATTGTGCAAATTCTAAATTCTTTTATGATTATAGAAGAGTTCACAGTTTTCTCATAAAAGCGTCAAAAATAGTATAGCAAAAACAATAGCCAAGTTGTTAAGTGGTATGTTGCTTGAACTTTAGTTGGTGACAGTGAGAATCGGACACAGTGAGAAATGACACAACAACCGTGAAGGCCGCCGCGCGGAGGTATCAATACGTCCCTTGTTTTCTTGTTTATATGTTCTTTCTCGGAAACTGCTGCGACACATACACTGACCAAGCAACATATGGTCCCTGTACGCGTCTATTTCTTATCCGCCATAGATTGCTAAAAAAGATTAAGACCGTCTGTGGTTATGCGCAATATGCGAGTTTTACTCTCTCGACAATCGACATAGAAAGGTACCACGAAATGAAGCAGCATCAGACGAAGAAAATTGCTGTAAATTGATTTATAAATAATCCGAAATTCGTTTACCCGCCCCCCCTTTCCTAAATATATATATATATATATATATATATATATATATATATATATATATATATATATATATATATATATATATATATATATATATATATATATATATATATACGCACTTTATAGCATTAGCAAACAGCGTAGATCCAGATCAGCTCGCACATCCGATCTAATCGATTTCTCTTTTAATATTTTGTCTGATCAGGATCTGCACTGTAAGATTTTTGTTCAGCAATAGCCTGTTCAAAAGCGAACAGAGTAGATCCTTCGGAACCTACACTGTTCGTCCATTCCATATATGCGTTTATATGGAAAAAGGCGTTAAGTGAAATTAAAACTTAAAATTTACAATACTGCAAACAATTTTGAATATGGACCGCAGTCTGTGTTGTCCTATGATTTTTGTTTTGTATTATAACAAAAGCTCCTGTGATGCAATAATTGAACATTGCATTATTTCCCTTATTATAAATTAATTGAGATTTCGCGTAAAATGAATAAGTTGTAAATAGTTTACACATATTGGTTATAGACTGTTTTTTCATCTACCCTAAAAATACCTAGTGTGTCAATAAATTTGATTTGCGGCATCAATATTTTCATAACGAGTCAGTCGTAATGTTCATCGAGCTAAATGAAGCAAATACAATTACATGTATACAGACAAGTTTTGATCTTTTTTATTTCATTTCTGTAGTAGCATTTTATTTTGCGGGGACCAGTTTTCGCGCATAAGCCTTTGCGGGGCCATACAATTGCGCAGTTGCATGTATATTACATTCAGAACCATTCATGATTAGCTAACACATGGTTAAATTTCACAGCACTTTCATTTCGCGCTCGTACTCTAATGCGAATTACGCGAACATTAGACCCGCGTGAAACATAATGATACGACAATATCTCTAGAGGTTTCTCATAGCAGTTAGCCTTATGACGAGGATTTAGCCAAAAAGCCGAGTTTAATAATATAACTTTAAAATTATCGTGAAACATAATATGTAAGGCACGCTGACACCAGATGGAACGTTTCTTACCCATGTAAAACTCCAAAAAATGTGAAATTATCGTGCTTATTTACATGCCCTTAAAGCAGGGCATAATGTGTAAAAACATGTTGGGTTTTTTTTTCGTTCTTTTTAAATAACCATAAGTCATTGTAGTTGCTGTAATATTGTAGAATTTGAATAAAGAGTCATAAATTTACAGAAACGTCACTTTTCATTACATGTTTTGAAAAGGGGGAGGGGTGCTGAAAACGGCCATAGCGCAATAACGAAGTCGGTGACCCCAAAATTGTATTCGCTAATTTGATTGGAATTGCTTTTTTCAAACTTTTTAAGCAAAAAAAATCAAAAATTAAATTCGGGAATTTTTCACAATTTTGAAAAAGTCGACAGAAAAAAGGCAAAACTCGACGTCATTTTTAACGCGAAAACGACGTTTAACGGTAAACAACGTTGTCAAAACTGGTCACATTATGTTAAATCTTATATCACCCGAAAGGTATTTTCAGCGCCAATTCATCTGTGAAAAAATAAATGAAATTGGAAATCCCAATTTTTAGCCAGCCCCGAAAAAGTGTTCGACGAGCGTCGTTGACGTCACTGCAGAAAACTGGCGTTGATAGCTAACTTTGAAGGTAAATATCTAAACAACTATTTGATTAATCGAAAAACGGTTTGCGGATTCATGATGGAATCATCGTCAATAAATACCATACCAAATTTCATAAAGAAATTCGAAACTTCGCAAAGTGTCGCGTTCCACCTTAAGATATTAACTTGAAACTTTAAACATATGTTCAGCATGAAGTGTAGATGTGCGTGACATATTTTTTGTGTGGACCAGTCCATTCCTTTTTGCAGGGAACATGATTTAACAAAATCATGTTATGCAAACTTCTACAGTTTTCAACATATCGACTTGAAACTGAAATGATATGTTCTGCATGAAGTGCGCATGTTAGTGACATATTTTTTATGGATCAGTCCATTTTTGGTTGGAGGGGAGCATTATTTAACAAAATCGTGTTATGCAAACTTCTACACTTACTACGTCAACAGTTTTCAAGATATCGAATACAAACTTTAAACATATGTTCGTGAGTACATTTGCGCAGTTTTTTTTCTCATGTGGATCAGTCCATTATTTTTCGGAGGGGAGCACGATTTAACAAAATCTTGTGACGCGATCTACTTCTACAGTTTTTAAGATATTGACTTGAAACTTGATACATATGTTTGGCATGAAGTGTAGATGTGCGTGACGTATTTTTCGTGTGGATCAGTCCATTATTTTTTTCTGGGGACATGATGTAACAAAATTGTGTTATGCAAACTTCTACACTTACTACGTCAACAGTTTTCTTATAAGTTCTTAATTAATTGTATAAGAAACCGTCAATCATCATACTCAGAACGAACTTCCTGACTAATTCATGAAGAAACTCTCAAAAATGTACATGCTGCCACTGGCTGGGTTCTAGACACCAACAGAATGATATAATTCCTGTAAGTGTATACCTATCATTATTTGACTTTATCTTTTTCATGTGGATCAGTCATTATTTTTTTAATGGGAGCACTATTGAATATTGTATTAATTGGTCGGTAAAAAGATCCGAACATTATTTCTGAATACTCCGACAAAGCAGTATTGCGGGGGTATTAATCACCTTCAGTAATAGCTCTAGTTTAATGTCAAAACATTACATATTACTTGGAAGTGTCGTTCGGATGAATAGTTATGATTTTGCCTTTTTGTAATGCATTCTTTAAGATGTGAACTGTATGTATTTTTCTCTCAGTTGTTTATATCATAGATATATGCAATATCCTCGATTGTTGTGTATTGGATAAGGCATTTCTTCAATTTTATTAAAGTGTGTAATTTAAAAATGTAAAATTACATGTATTCACTTTGTGTATTTCATGGTCTACGCGGAAATTTGTCATGGTGTACTTTTATTTTTCTTCTTTTATAGTTTTACGCATCTATCTTTGTGTCGTTTTTCGTCCCCGTACATTTAATCAGTGATGTTAACATGTACGGTCTTTAAAGGTCGTTGAGCACGATACTTAAATATGTTAATAGTACTTCAAAACTTGCTGTTCTTTAAATATTTCGATTTTTTGGTGTTTTAGATGGGTGGTAATCTTAAACAATATAGATTTCAATATTGTTTAATCTTCCCAAGTACTTCCTGTTTTGTTTTAACTTTTGCCTATGGCGTTCTCTGTAATAGACAGGATTTATACTCTAAGATCCATTGTCTATTAAGTTTCGCAAATTGTGTTCTGGTGAGGGTAAACATTTTTATCTGGGGACAAAACGCCACTCAACATAATATGGTAATAATCAAAAATACAACATCACATATTCCATGTTTACCGCCGTATGCAACGGAAGGTCCAAAATTGTACTGTTAATGCTAGGAGTATTTTACAAAATACTTAACCGAAGGCTAAGCGGTGTAGACATATGTACTTTGATTACTGTTCATAAACAGAGTCAATCAATCCGAGCCTGAATATTATCGTATTTGTCGTGTTTACCTTTTTATTTATGTTTTATCCTGAATAGTATAGTTAAACTGGACATTTACAGGGTCTACATACGGTCCCACCGACTTTTGTTCGTTACGATTTATATACGATATTGACACGATTGGGCTCACTCGTGGAGTGAACTTCATGTGCGATTGTATATACGGTCTCGTACGGTCTCACACGGTCTATCACGGTCTTGTACGATCGATTATACGATCATACACGGACATGGCACCCGTGTCAGTTTTTTTAAAGTTTTAAAAATCATACACGGCTTTCACGGATACACTCGAATGGCCCGAGTGTAACTCGGATAAGGCCACGGTTGGTTCGGTTGTATGTACGGTTTACACGGGTGACCAACCGTATAAGCCGAGTGTTCTGTGTGAGACAGGCTTAAAGCCTAAGCTTAAAATGATACTGTCTATAGCTGGAAGCGAACCCAATATATTTTATGAGAGCCTCGTGCTTTAATATTTGTCACAGTTCTTTTTTATTGTTTTAACTATTTATACAATATCCCCGGTTGCGGTGTATTTGATTTGTGAAATGCATATTCAATAAATAACATTTCCACAATGTATGTTGTTTTTTTAATTTCATTAATTTTATTAATTTATTGCATTTAAACGTTAAATCGCGCATGTATTACTTAAAGTGTCGATCAAATGAAGAGTTATGATTTTGCACATTTGTAATGCATGCTTTAATTTTGTGAGTTTTTTTTTCTCAGTTGTTTATATCCTAGATATTCAATATCCCCGATTGTTGTGTATTGAATATGGCATTTTCTAAATTTGTTAAAGTATGTAATTTAAGATCGTAAAATTACATCTTTTCATTTTCTTTATTTCAGTCTTCACGCGGAAATTAGTCATTATGTCCTTTTCTTTTTCTTCTTTTTCATGTTTATTAATTTGTGTTTTCTTAACATTGTTCCCGTAGATGTTTGTGCCGTGTGGCGACTGTAAAAAGTCTCCCCGTACATTTAATCAGTGATCCTTCCATTTACGTTCTTTGATGGTCGTTTTCAACGATACTTTTGTATGTTACTTGTACTTCGAAAAAAGTGCTGTTGTTTACATATTTCGATTTTTTGGTGTTTTCGATGAGTGGTAATCTTAACCAATATAGATTTTGATATTGTTCAATCTTCCCAAGTACTTCCTATTTTGTTTTAACTTTTGCCTATGGCGTTCTTTGTGACAGACAGGATTTATTCTCTAAGATCCATTGTCTATTAAGTTTTGCAAATAATGTTCTGCTTAGCGCAAACATTTTTTATCTGGGGACCAAACGCCACTTAACATGTATGGTAGTAATAAAAAATACAACATATTCAAATATTCCATGTTTACCGCCATATGCACCTGAAGATCCAAAAGTGTAATGTTTCTGGTACGAGTATTTTACAAAATACTTAACCGAAGGCTAAGCGGTGTAGACATATGTACTTTGATTACTGCTCATAAACAGAGTCAATCAATCCGAGCCTGAATATTATCGTATTTGTCGTGTTTGATGGCTTTCATTGTACCGTTTTATTTTTTTAATCCTGAATAGTATAGTTTAATATATACCATGCTACGCCCCTCGTGATATATCCTTACGCATCTGAACTCCACCCCGTGAATTATCCTACGATAATTCACCGGAAGCTATTGATTATTTCTTAAATAAAATCAAAGAATAATAACATAAACCTACTAAGAGATACAAGCTTTTATATTTTGTTTTATTTAAAACCAAAGTAAGCCTATCAGGTGACACGTTAAAGTATTGATAAATTAGTCGAAGCATAATTTTAGCATTAACGTCAAACTTCAAGAATCAAACAGTTATAGCAAACACAGCCTGATAAACTTTGAAGCGAGTTGTTATTCATTATCGGTCATCGTTTAGTTATGTGAGATAACTTTTTCCTTTCCTTGGTATTTATTTGCTATTTACTATACAGAAGATCTTCTCATATTAGGATATGGACATAAGTATGATCATCTATTAGAATGTCTCTTCAAAAGTAGTTTATTTTAATTAGTACGTCATACTTTTTCATTTCATCAGTAAAAGGGTTTGTGTTCTGTTTATTTCAGTTGGTTATTTTTGTTGGTTTTACTATTGTATATGCCAGTAGGGCAATTAGACCTCCGCAATACGCTCTTTTATGTACAATATCAATTCCAAAGAAGTACAGTAATGCTCGGGTGTTTCCAACCAAAGTCCGCGCTACGCGGCGGACTTCGCCAACGCGGACTTGACTGCTTTAGCCCGCGCTGCCCCGCGTTCAGCCTCATTTCCCCGCGTTTTAACTCCGCGGACAGCCCCAGGCAGAAACTCCGAGTGCCTCGGCGTACTTTATCGCGGCAACGCGGAGGCCTTGCCTGTTAGGATTACTATTATTATCATCAAATTCGCTTTAATAAATGTATACAGTCATGTCACCTCTTGCAGTAAGCTTATTGGAAAAATAGATTGTAAAAACATGTGTTATACATTGTACATTCCAGATAGTATTTAAAATACATGTACTGACGTTACCATGAAATATATGTGTTTGTTGTCTGGTGTTTGGGTTTATTTAAGGAATAAATTTCGTGTTTGATAAGTTCATCGAGTCTTGAACGTCATTAGGGCTGGTTAAAGTGTGTGGAGTCCGAAGGACTCCACGCGTGCTTTAACCAGCCCTAATGACGTTCAAGACTCGATGAACTTATCAAACACGAAATTTATTACTTATATTTACACCTCATTTTATCATTTTGTTTCTAAAATTAATATAAAATATATACTTTTTGCTAATTTCGAAATGTTGTTTAAAACATTTCTTACCCCGGGTTTGGCATTTGGACTGGTCCGCCTATTTACTCAAATAAAAAAAATCATACTACGACCAAAAATAGTTCCATGTTTATTGAACACATTCATCCGTTTTTTCAAACATTTATATACAGAAAAACCTAATATTTCACAACAAACATCAAATTTGTATCACAGCAAGTACTATCTATGCGAGTAAATGATAGTCTAAGTAAAAACCGTTATTTTGGCGGGAAGTTAGAAAAGGCTAATGCGTTAAATTTTCATCCAATGATAATTCTAGAGAATGGAACGTGCTTATTGATGATGTCGGATAGATTGCAGTTTACCGGTACGAGTTTACATCCGAACCCGATTGAATCGAATTTTTGGCGGCCATTTTCTTTCTCGCTTAAAACATAAAAACGGGGGTTCGGGGGCGGTAGCCCCAGATATAACATAAAACAGGAACACGAAACGAAAGAAACAACTGGATTTGATGTCATATAAGTAAACTTGTTTACTTCCGGTTTGAGGGGTATAAAAGCAACTAAAAATAAAAGTAATCTAAAAATAGCAACATTCCAGGAAGAGCTATCTAAAATTAGCAACAATTATAAAAATAGCGGGGATTTCATGACGTCACCAGGGCATTCCTTTACCATTGCGCGGTGATAAGGCTAACGCTGTTCATTGAAGATTGACCTTCACTCGTCCGATAAAGGATATTGAAGCAGTGGAAATAAAGGTGTAAACATTTTTTTGTGTTATTTACATGTTATGAGTTATGTGTGTGTAAATAAAATTGTGAAAAAAACTTTCTTTGTGTAGTATCTTCGTTCATAATTTTCATTAAGATACGCAAACATTGACGTTACTTTTCGTGACACTGCATGCAACTTTCTTTCTATCAAACGCTTAACAAAGGCCTACTGTACACAGTACAAATTTATTATTGTAAAATTCTCAATGAAATGGAGCTTGGCGGGTAATTTGCTGGTATTAACAATACAGCTTGAATATAAAAGTTCATAGCTTTAGCATATTCTTATTGGTATTTTTAGTCTTTTCCGTTTTTATCATTTTTTTCTTAAACTTTAAATGGAAGAAAAAATTATATTAGGTTTTAAAATTAAATTAATACTGTGTAGCGTAGTAAGTAATAAATCCCAGGTGTATAACAAACGAACACTGATTAGAGTTTCTAAATAGATTTACTTTTCGACTTCTTAAAGTTACTAGATCAAATATTAAAGTTCTAAACAGTTTCTCTTGTAATTAAATAAACTAACAATAATTTCTAGCATATATCTTGACTGACATAAGTTCCCCTTATAATAATTTAGTAATTTAGAGTTCCCCGTGCCAAAAGAGTTCTAAAGTGAATTAACAATCTGCCTTCCTTAGCCTAGCTTTTATTCGAAATCCCCGACATAGGCGTATAGTACCCGAATGAATCATTTTGACAAGATAATAGCGTTTTGGGAGTACTTTCTGTCATTTACTCAAGATTTATGCGTATATACATGGTTTATAATAATAATAAAATGACATAAAAGCAATTAGCAAGTCATGCAAACATGAAAATGACCTCCGACCAAAAGTGATTTGACAGTTTGATGAATGAAGGATACATGTACATTTTATACAACCTTATAGATGGACACTTTTAAGCTTTTTAAAAGAAACCTAATAAAATAAAATCCTAAAACCTTTTAAGAATATTAAGAAATAAACTGTTAAACTTTAGAGTACATAAATAAAATATAATATGATGCGGCAAATTATAAATATAATTTCCCCATTACATTACAAATCCCTTCCTTTCTTTTCCAAAAACAAAAAAAAAAGATATTTTGTGTCAGGAAGGTGAGATCTAAACGATGATTAGATGTTTATAATAATGAGTACTTTATCGATGACCCTAATTGAAATTAATTTTTGACACTTCGAGTACGTCCGTTACTCAGAGATTTTAACAATGAGAATTTTGATTATCTAATAATGATGTGACTTGCTGATTAAAAGTACCGGAAAATATAATTGCTAATTAATTTAATGGTTTGTGTATAAATGTACAGCAAAGTTAGTCAGCAGTATCATTCTCGGAATAGGAATTAGCCAGTAAGAAAAGTAAGAAAACAAGTAAGTGCAGTTTCGTTTATCATATTTTTGCGTGTTAAACCTTCTTCCAATTTTAATTAATAAATTTTGTACTTAGAATTTGAATTTTAATTTTCCGTACCCGTAACTTAGATACTGCTAACTGTGAGAATTATTAACAACATTTATTTTCAAACAAAATATATAAAACCTGAAAGGAAAATACATGATAAATTAAAACAGCATGGAATGTTAAACCCTAAAAACAGCACAAATGCACTTAATTATTCAACCATTACAACTTATTATAACAATTAATGAATGCACAGAAAACCCGTTTTAAGAACACAAAACAAATATTAATCACGGAGAGTCACTTAATAATATAACGGCAATATATGAAAGTCACAATTTCATAATTCCAGACAGTTACAATTATTCATTACAATCATTTGTTCTGGTTATAGATCTTGCCGTGATGCGCTCCGTGTCCCTGTGCTTCATTGGTTTAGGTTTTCTTTCTTGCAATACACAAATTTCTGAAATTAGATAGCAGATGTAAAGCATTTGCGTATAACAAAACAAAGTAATCATACAATAACAATTTGCATTCTTATATAAACGTATATTTTTATTTATTTTTTG
Organism: Corbicula japonica; assembly: GCA_038501625.1. NCBI lineage: Eukaryota > Metazoa > Mollusca > Bivalvia > Venerida > Cyrenidae > Corbicula > Corbicula japonica. The sequence continues at coordinate 4,233,528 of JAZAYU010000032.1, forward strand.
TTTTAGGAAAAATTGATTTTTCCGATTTCCTTCATATTTCACGGAAGGCAAACCATTGAAAGTACAGAACTGATAATTAGAACTGAATTGATAACTAACTTCATAGGAGAAAAGAAATGTTTAAATTAAGTTTGATTTTGATGAAATTCCGATATTTCCAGTTTCTTTTACGACTAAGGAGTTCGCCATCGAGTTACCTCCCGTGTAGAAGAGACTGCTTATCAACAATTCCGAGAACGCGAAATATGTAGAAATAAATAAAATAAAGCAATGGAACAATACGACATAAAATACTGTTTCCTCACTGCACCGCGCCATGTGTAGTTCATGTAGGTACACTCCGGATCAATGGTATCTTCAGGTGAACCAAACGAGGCATCGCGGCCGTTGGAAGCGTGTCTTCTTTCATGCTGTCGGACTGCATCTCGCCGGGGGCAGGTGTGTCTTGAAACTTGCTGTGTTTGAAAACGTTTTCAGTTCGTCGTGTATATGTTTGCTTTGTTGTGAACTGACGGATGAATGAATGTCTGATTCATTGTTTTATCTAGGTTGTTACAACTTCGGGTGATGATTGTCGCTAATGGCTGAAGGTTATGATTCTGGTATTACACGTTGAATCTCTTCTTGATTGTACTGTCTCTTTGTTTGTAAGTGTTGTTATGAAATGTCATATTGATGGATATCTTTGATGAACTCTTGACGAATCTGGTGAACTGCTTTCAATATTAAGACAGAAAAGGATGCAGTTTTTCTTATCAAAGACCTGAAGGAATTGCTTTTGTCGAAGATGTTGTTATCGAAAACTGGAGGTTGCTTCTTGACGGGGATTTGATTGACTGGTTTTATGAAACGTCACCTATGTCAGATTGTTAGCTATTGTTGACTGTAACAAGGCAGGATACTTCCGGCGGATGAAGGAGCTGGAGGGGTTTCAAACGTCATCTGCATTGTGATTGGTTGAAGCGTGTTCGCTGATCGATAATGTTGTCTCGTTTTCATGAAGGTCACTCATCTGTACGAACAGGGTCCCTGTTAGCGCACTTTCATTGTTTGTTTACTCGTTAACCGTGGCTGATTAAGTGTTTTTGGAATAACTAAAGTGAATTTTGATATGAAATACCACCACGGCAAGAAGGTCAAGGATACTAGAACAATAAAACATAGAATCGGACCGGACAGCCATTGTTTTAATCATAATGATTGAACTCAGGTAAGTAGTTTACCTATTCTTTAAACTGAAACATTTTTTTATTTCTTTAAGATGATGTCAGTTTAAGAAATAATAATTTGAAAACAAAAATATTAATATTTAAATCAAAAATATTAAGAGAACGGTTTGCAAATGTATAATTTTTATATAATTACGTTGACTGGGCAGAGAAAACAATGCATTAAATGTAGGATTTATAAAATGTTCAACTGTATAACTCAATAATATTTTTGTTTTAACACAAAAACAAGGATAGCATTTTCATGTACTTCTATAGCACCGAGAAAAGCCAAACAAACAAGTGAGCATAATAAGCTTTATGGTTAAACGTCTTTGAAAATAGACAATAAAAGCCATATTGTAATTACTGAAAATTACTTTGCGAATCGCAATGCGTGATTATGCAACACTCTAAATAGATATTTACACATTTAAAACCCACAACAATGCTTAAGCATAAAACTGGCTACGTCATATGATTCTACTCGTAATCATAGCAATTTTCGCCATATGATTCTACTCGAAGTCATATAAGTAAGTAAACAAGGTAATGTACAATTAATATTATCAACCGAATCTATTTACAATGGAATGGAGCTCACCCCTATTCCATGTGAAGTCATTTTAAGGTTTGTCAACAACAACGTATAGCGTTTCTCTTAACTCTATGAGCTATGCATATTCATGAAATTATATATCAACAGAACAGTTTCATTGTTTTTTTATGATTTTCTAGTCATTTTTATAGTGTTTTTTTTTTTTGTTTTTTTATGATTTCTTTAATTAAAAGAACTTTTGAAGTAATCCCATTAGGTTGGCATTGTTTTTTAGTATTTCGGAGTTACTGCGTTCCATATGACTTAATAGTAATTGGAAACACTGTTTTTTGTCATTTTCAAGATTATCAGTTAACTTATCGGGGATTGATTTATCCTCTTCTGAAAGCAGAGAAGTTGTACTATTCATGGGACATGAATCTTTTGAATCAATCTTTGTTGGGATTACTGAGTCTGTGATAACACCTATTTCTAAACTATCTTGATTAACAGTTTCAGGTGTGTCTGGCAAGGAGTCAACCTCCATACCGTCAGTATCTAGAGAGTCTGCTACCAGCGACTCGTCAGAGCTTTCCTGCAAATTTTCACCCAGGTAAGCAGAATGATCAGATTTTGCATCCGTGACAGAACTATCAGTGCTAGAATCTTCAACAAATGAATTCATTTCCTTTGATGTTTCATAGTCTGAATTTTCATTTGAAGAATTTTCTGTCTGTGAACTTTCGGAACCATGTACGTTATTGTGTTCCTGATTTTGTTCCCTCAAATGTTTACGTAATTGAGCTAATGGAATGTAGTCTTCTGATGAGGAGTCTTCGCGTACTTGTCTTATTCTATTTGTACTTAGCGGTAATATGCCTGTATTCTGATTGTTTGGTGTTTCAGCATCAGAAGCATCTGACTCATCATAGCTACTAGAACTGTCATCAGGCGCAACGACATAGTTTGCCTTTCGTTTAGGGTAACCTGTAACCGGTCTACGTTCTGGCCATTCAGTGATATTAGCCAGCCTAATTTGATCGGCATGTACTTGAACAACAGAATTGTCTAGCTGATTCTTGATCAAGTAAGTAACAGGGCCCTTTTGTTCCATTATTCTGTAATGGGATTTCCAGCGGTCTTCAAGTTTATTTTTCCTTTGAAAATTTTTGTAATAGACAGGGTCATTAATTTCGAATTTGATATCCTTAGCTTTTTTGTCAAATTGCTGTTTGTGCTTTCTTTTTGAATGTTTTAAATGTCTGTAAGCCAAAAGAAATGATTTATGCTGTTCTTGTAAAGCAATTTTATGGTACTCTTCGCCATGATATTTAGCCCTAGGGCGAAGTAGGTTGTCAATTGGTAGAATAGGATCTCTGTTATATACCAAATAAAAGGGGGAGAATTTTGAACTTGAAGAGACATTGTGTCTGATTCCTGCTAATGACATATTGAGATGAATGTCCCATTCCCTAGTGTTACCCTGAACTCGTTTCGCTAAAATGTCATGTAACACCCTATGCATTCTTTCTTGTTTAGCATTACTTTCTGGATGGTAAGCTGTGCATGAAACATTATCAATGTTTAATTCTTTCAGAACCTCTTTGAATGCTGAACTAGTGAACTCAGTCCCTCGGTCATGAATGATTTGCAACGGACAGCCATATCTAGGATAAATCTCATTCAAAAGTAAGTCTATTATAGTATTTGTACTTTTATCAGGGGCAGCAAATGCCTCTGGGTAACCACTGAACATATCTATAAAACAGATTATGTACCTATTGTTACTAAGTGTTTGTTCATAAGGCCCGCATACATCTATTGAAACTATTGCAAATGGAAAAGGTGCAATATTTGTTTCCCTTAATGGAGCCTTAACCCTTGTGAGATTTCTAGTTTGACAGTCGACACAGGTCGAGACATATGCTTGAAAATCTTTGAACATATTTGGCCAAAAGTACTTAGTTTTTGCTGTGGCAAACATACGCTGAGTGCCCGGATGTCCATTGTTATCATGATATTGTTTGATGACCAAGCCCTTTAAGTGAGCGGGGACATAAAGTCTCATAATAGGTTCTTCATCAGGATTTGATAAGTAATACAACACTTGATCGACTTCTAAGTATTTCCTGAACTCAGCCTTACTAGGATCCCCATGCTTAAGTTGATTTTTGATTTGGACAATTGTAGTATCTTTCTGTTGCTCAAATTGTAAATTTAATCCCTCAATTTCAGCCACAGGCTCCACAAAAGAATCCTGTTTTTCATACTCTTTATTAGCTGATTGTTTAGGATCAATGTCATTAGAATTTATAGCCTCAATCTTTTTGATAGATTCAATTGTCTTAACAGATTTTGCGTTTGTTCCAGAAATTTTGTAAGTATTATCATGTATTTCCGGTTCAATGTCAAAATCAGACTCTGATTGTATCGTTTCAGACTCGGGCGGCCTGGAGAAGAAGTCAGCGATTACATTTGTTTTCCCTGGAAGATGCTCAATCTTACAGTTGTAACCACTAATAGACAATGCCCATAACTGAATTTTCTTATTTTGCATTGGAGAATCTAATAAATGTTGCAAAGGCTTGTGGTCAGTCATGATTTTAAATTCTGCATTATGTAAATAATGATCAAGTTTTTGTAGAGCATAGTGAATACTGAATGCCTCTTTTTCAATTGTGCTCCACCTGCGTTGAGTGTCACTGAGTTTATGCGATAAGAAATAAATTGGTCTTTCATTATTATCATCTGCCTCAGGCAAATCAGTTTTCTGTGTTAAGCAAGCGCCAACATGGGTATCTGAAGCATCTACATACAATATGTAAGGCTTGTTTATATCAGGGTAAGCTAAAGAGGGTATTGCAGTTAATTGTTCTTTGATCTTATCAAAACTATCTTGACATTCTTGAGTCCAATTAAAATGTACTTTTTTCCTAGTTAAATTAATCAATGGTTCTGCTATTTGTGAAAATGAGGGTATGAAGCGTCTATAAAAACTTGCTGCACCTATGACTCTACGAACGTCTCTTACATTTTTAGGAATAGGGAGTGACCTAATTGCTTTGACCTTGTTAGGGTTGGGTCTGATGCCATCTTTGTCAATTATAAAACCTAGGTACTCAGTCTCAGACTGTAAGAATTGGCACTTCTTTAACTTAAGCTTTAAATTGTGTTCCCGTAGCCTTTGGAAAACGATATCTATATGGCGCTTATGTTCTTCGAGCGTGGAACTTCTGATTAAGATATCATCTAAATATGCGACAGCAAAATCTAATCCCTCTAAGACTTGTGCCATAAGTTCCTGGAAGACCCCCGGGGCCGCCAAAAGACCAAATGCCATCACATTGAATTCGTGTAATCCTCTAAAAGTGGCAAAAGCGGTCTTTTCTTTGTCTGATTCTTCAATTGGCACCTGCCAGTATGAACTTCGTAAGTCTAGTGATGTAAAGAATTTTGCATCTCCCAAAGTGGCCAAAATATCATCAATAACTGGCAAGGGATATGAACATGGTTTAGTGACCTTATTTAATTTTCTAAAATCTACACAAAACCTCTTGCTATTATCATTTTTCTTGTGAACCAGAACCACCGGACTAGCATACGCGCTGCGCGAGGGTCTAATTACATTAGCCTCTAACATTTCGTCAATTGCGTCACTCATAATTTTTCTGTCATTTAGTGGTACTCTGTAAGGACGTTGTTTTATTGGTTCGTGATCGACTGTAGGTATTTTCATTTTAACTGTATTAGTTTGAGTGAGCTCTGAGTCATTATTTGCAAAAATGTCCTGATTTTCTAAGACCAAGCCTTTGACATAATCATAGTGCTCCGGGGGTGTTTTTATCTCGCTTAGATCAATTTTTGATTTTTCGTTTAATGTCTTATCTGATAAATCATTGGTTGTACTTGAGACAGATGCTATGTTTTCTTCGCTAATTTGTTCAATTGTTGCTATGGGGCACCCTTGTCGTAAACGCATTGTCCTATTTGTACTATTTACAATCATGACGGGAAATTGTCTATGTCCCCTTAATTTGAATACTGAATTTGTCACTACTAAGCCCGGTTCGGTACTTAAATAGCCATTTTCGACACTCTTCAATTCGTATATTTTTGATTTTTCAAATTTGCTATTTTTATTTAATTTTCCATTTACAATATGTACACTTTGGGGTTTTATAACTGTGCTTTTCTGAAGCCTAACAACCGAATTTATGTGAATATCCTCTTCTAAAGAGACATACGTATCATGAACCCTGAGGCACCCGAGGTCAAAATACAATCTTACCCCGTTATCTATAAGCCAATCTCTTCCTAAAATTGCCCTTCGATTCATGTTTGATACTACATAAAATTTATGCTTCAGTAAAACACCGCCAATTTTGAAAGGAATTTCTACAAACCCTTCTACATTCAATGCATTTCCCCCAACAGACTGCAAGGATATATTATGATTTCTTTTTAATTGGTATTTCTTTTTAAATAAATTAAAAGTGCGGCGGTTTATTAATGAAACTTCCGCTCCAGAATCTACAAGTGTTCTAATTTTATATTTTCCTACTCTAATACTACATGAGTTTGGATTACCTGCTAACGCTATATTATATGTTGACAAACCGTTTTTCCTACCATCGACTTCTTTATGACAGGAATTAATTAGTTTAAAGGTTGAGTTTTGTTTGATCTATTTCGTGGTGCGCTTCGGCATTCTCGCCATAAGTGTCCTAATTTACCGCAATTCCAGCAGTCCATTTTACTTTTCCAATTATTTGAAGTAGATTGTTTATTTCCTTGAGATTTTTGCCAGTTCATTGTTTGATTTGTTTCGGCCGAAACTGCTTGAATACTTTTCAAACGTGTTCTGCATTTTTTAATGTTGTGTCCTATCTTCTGACAAAATTGACATTTTTGAGGCCTAACATGATCGACTTCCATAGGCTCGGGGGCAGAATTACTTTGTGAATCACTTGACGTGCCAAATCTTAATTTGAATCTTGCTCGCAAATTCTGTTCGTTTTTGGCTGAATTGATAGCGGCTTCTAGCGTATTTGGGTTATCACGCATTACCTTCATTTTTAACGAATTTTCAGCTAACCCATCAATAAAAATGCCTATAACTTGATTTTCTATAATATCTAGATTTGCTTGCTGATTTTGGTCTGGTCTTGGTGCTACATAAGCATCATCTATTAAAGATAATAATCGTTCTGCATACGAAGCTATATTTTCTCCAGGTTTTTGTTTGACATTTCTTAATAAATAGGCCGCATGTTGCGCATCTTGAACTTCTGCGAAACTAGTTGTTAATGCATTTTTTAACGCTACCCATGTACAACCTGCGTTGTCATTAATGAACCTTAATGTAAAATCTGATACGGGTCCTACTGCGGTCTGATAACAAACCATTTTCTTTCTTTCATCATCTAAGCCTGTTAAAACTGCATATTTTTCAATTGATTTTATCCAAGATTTAAATTCTTTAGCATTTCCATCAAATTTAGATACAACTTGCCCTACGCCTTGAGTTCCTACTGTGGTGGAAACATTTCTTAATTGAGTTGCCAGATCTTCAAAAACTCGTTCAATATTATTAGCTTCAGCCATTATGTAAAAAATTAAATGTAACGAGCAAAAAGAACAATAACCAGTTTGCTAACCTTGCTTTTCGGCGTGACGTATGGTGGTTTCTTCTGCGCTGTGTCGTATAGTAGATGTCCTCCTCGTTATGCCGCGACGACCACTAGAAGTAAGATCCTGGCACTGGGCGCCAAAATCGCTCTTGTAGCGTAGTAAGTAATAAATCCCAGGTGTATAACAAACGAACACTGATTAGAGTTTCTAAATAGATTTACTTTTCGACTTCTTAAAGTTACTAGATCAAATATTAAAGTTCTAAACAGTTTCTCTTGTAATTAAATAAACTAACAATAATTTCTAGCATATATCTTGACTGACATAAGTTCCCCTTATAATAATTTAGTAATTTAGAGTTCCCCGTGCCAAAAGAGTTCTAAAGTGAATTAACAATCTGCCTTCCTTAGCCTAGCTTTTATTCGAAATCCCCGACATAGGCGTATAGTACCCGAATGAATCATTTTGACAAGATAATAGCGTTTTGGGAGTACTTTCTGTCATTTACTCAAGATTTATGCGTATATACATGGTTTATAATAATAATAAAATGACATAAAAGCAATTAGCAAGTCATGCAAACATGAAAATGACCTCCGACCAAAAGTGATTTGACAGTTTGATGAATGAAGGATACATGTACATTTTATACAACCTTATAGATGGACACTTTTAAGCTTTTTAAAAGAAACCTAATAAAATAAAATCCTAAAACCTTTTAAGAATATTAAGAAATAAACTGTTAAACTTTAGAGCACATACATTAAATATAATATGATGCGGCAAATTATAAATATAATTTCCCCATTACATTACAACTGAGCTGCATGTTACTGTACAAGCGAAAAAATAATTCTGCAGAAATTTAATAATATCATAAAGTTAATATAAAGTTATAAATATTGTACCTGAAAAACAACAAAGTTAACGTAAACAAACGTAACGAACAAACATAATTTAACACATCGTGAACAATTATACCAGCCTAATACTGTACCTGAAAAAAGAAAATCAAATATTATGACAATTGTACGAAAGAGTAGCGATATAAATAACGCCGCGTTCCACCGGCATAATACGCGGAGTTCCTCCGCGTCATGTTTTGTACAGATAAGCTATCCCGCTAGTCCGCGCTAGTCCGCGCTGAAGAACAAGGTCCGCGCGGGCAATCCCCGCGTTTTTCCTCGGAGAAAATACGCGTTAAACGACTTGGGTCCGCGGAGGGCGCGAGGAAAATGTAAAAAACTCCCGAGCTGTACTGTATCATGTAAAGTGTCAGTTATACGATTTATGGTATTAAATTCTAAACAACCTATTGATCTACAATGTATGCGAGCACTAATGCAACTTTGTGCTGCATGTCATCATTTTAAACCTCCCTAACAGCATAATTATTATAAAAGGCGATAAGACTTTATGTTTTATTCTTTATCCTCAGATGTTGATCCTCATATTTCGTTAGAATGTCGTTTGCGCCAAATTTGCTCTTGTCCTCTTTCTATAAAAAACGACTTAAGTTTTGTAGGATACAAGCCATAGGATCGATACCTTTGATGTTTTCTCTTACAACAAACAAAATGAGAAGCGGTTTCTCTTTCTACGAGAAAAGATCCCTAACGAAAGAATCGGTTTGCAGATCGGTATTTCCAGTATTTTAACTGAAACAAGTTATATTACAGAATCAGGTAAGACATGTCATGAGCTGCGAAGTATTCTTACTATTTTTATTCGGCCACTGCAAAAATTAATTTATTCGAAAATAAAACTTAAATGACATTGTCTAAGGAAAAGGGACATCAGATTAATAAAAACACATTCTTTTGTTTAGCCATTAGAAAGTTTCGGGACAGTGGGATTATTTCGAAAGCCGTTAACTGGGTACTTAATTTTGATGACCTACAATTAAACTTGCGTTTAAGGTAGCTTAGAATGTCTTTTCATATGGAGTTAATTTTAAATATTTGTTGTTCTTTTGCGCTTCACTGACATATTTAATAAAATATTCATAGAGAGGTTGAATTTTTCTGAATAAAAATATTAAGACACGAAATTTTGTGGTGTTTAATGAGAAATAACTTATACTTTAATATTGTTTTTATAGTTCAGATTTGACTGGACATGCTTTGGAAATGTAGATGGAAACGTGAACGGATAAGGTATACAAGAACCGGCATCGAAACGGTGCCTTAGAAGTTAGCTGAAAACACTTCATTGTAATATTTAATCGATGATCACCATCGACAACACATGTGTTACCGATGGTTCCATAGATGACGTTGCATAATCGGAAAGAAAGAGGCAAACAATTGAAAATAATTCACGAAAAGATTGAAAAATACTGAGCAAAGTAACAGCGACAACAAAGGTAAGCTGTTTATCATGATTTATTGCAACAAGAATGGGATAAAGTATGAAAAAAGAGGAAAACGAATTACGACAAAACAAAAAAGTGATTTCTCAGTTTGATGCCATTTTCTAATTTCACATAATACTCTGTTTAGAAAACACAGTGAAATCCTATTTTTGAATTTCTTGAATTAAAATTATACGTGTTTAGATGTCATCGTTTTCAATGCCATGTCGTAAAACTCCCTGAATATTCAGAAAATAAGGGAACTAATAAAGACAATACCGTTATCAGTTAAAAACAAGAGCGCCGCGAAGCGGGGCAATATACGCCTGAAGGATTGTATCAGAGAATGTGAGCAAAATTTAGACTGTTGAAACCCAAAGGACAGGAACAAACATCAAAATGTTCAAACTCAAAATGATCGAATTATAAAAAAAAGTCCCCATCCCGAAAATCCTAACCAGGTACAAATAAAATAAAAAAACGGAGGTACCATACATGTTGTACCACAGAAAAGTAGTCTCGGTTTTTTCCGTACTGCCAAAAATAAGAAAAGTCACAAAATATGCTATTTATTGTTACATACAAGGGAAGTTATTCAATTAAGAAGTAAGCAAACAAAAAAGGATCTCCCAAAATAAACGCGCTGCAATCAAGAGCAAATACAGTCATATGACACTTTAATCCTAAGTATGACCTTAACATTGAAGTGAGCCATCCGGAATATGCCATTTGCACGTCGCCTCAATGTGGTTAACATTTATGTCGGGGGTATTCGAAATCCTTCTAGGGGTTCAAGAGTAACAGAGCCGAAGGGAACAAAGCCACATGATCCTTGATCCTTAAGCCTGACATTGACCTTGAAACGAGCCATCCGGAACATCACTTCTGCAGGTCATATCAATGCTGTTAACATGTGCCAGGATTCTTCAAAATCCTTCAAGGGGTTCAAGCGTAACAGAGTGGAAGGGAAACTGTCATATGACCTTTGACCCCTATGTCTGACCTTAGACCTCGAAGCGAGCCATCCGGAACATGACTTCTGCAGGTCGTCTCAATGCTGTTAACATTTGTGTCAGGTTTCTTCGAAATCCTTTAAGGGGTTCAAGATTTACAGAGCAGAAGGGAAATTGATAACTATGCCCTTTGACCCCTAAGTCTGACATTGGCCTTGAAACGAGCCATCATTAACATGGCTTCTGCATGTCGTCTCGATGTAATAAACATTTGTGTCAGGTTTCTTCAAAGTCCTTCAAGGGGTTTGAGAGTTACAGAGCGCAAGGGAAATGGCTTACTATGACATTTGACCCCTAAGCCTGACCTTGGCCTTGAAGCGAGTCATCCGGAACATGGCATCTGCACATCGCTTACATGTAGTAAACATTTGTGCTAGTTTCTTCAAAATCCTTCAAGGGGTTCAAGAGTTACAGACCGCAAGGGAAATGGCTTACTATGACCTTTGACCCCTAAGTCTGACATTGACGTTGAAGCGTGTCATCCTGAACATGGCTTCTGCACGTCGTTTAAATGTAGTTAACATTTGTGTCGGGTTTCTTCAAAATCCTCCAAAGGGTTCAAGAGTTACAGAGCGGAAGGGACATCGCTAACTATTACTTTTGACCCCTAAGCCTGACCTTGACCTTGAAGCAGTCATTCGAAACATGGTTTCTGCATGTCGTCTAAATGTGGTAAACATTTGTGTCAGATGTCTTCAAAATCCTTCAAGGGGATCAATAGTAACTGAGTGGAAGAAAAATTTCTAACTATGACCTTTGACCCCTAAGTCTGGCCTTGACCTTGAAGCAGGTCATCTGGAACATGGCTCCTGCACGACGTCTGAATGAGGTTAACATTGGTATCAGGTTTCTTCGAAATCCTTCAAGGGGTTCAAGAGTAAGAGAGCGGAAGGGAAATTGCTAACTTTGACCTTTGACCCCTAAGTCTGACCTTGACCTTGAAGCGAGCCATCAGGAACAAGGCTAATGCACGTCGTCTCAAGGTGGTTAACATTAGTGCAAGGTTTCTTTGAAATCCTTCAAGGGGTTCAAGAGTTATAGAGTGGAAGGGAAATTGCTAATGGACAGAAGGACACGGAGGCGATAACATAATACGTCCCTTCGGGCGTATAAAACCGGTTACCGATGTCATGCGTTGATGATAATGTATCAGGGCTATCCGATCAATCGTTTGGGGGTTATCCCGACTAGCTCAATTGGTTGCGTTATCGAAATTACAACGCTAAACGGTGTCGCCGAGACGGTGCAAGTTCGCTCCCAATTAGAGGCAATATCATTTTAAACCAATCTAGTACATATTCCGTATGTGATTTGACAATTAACGAAATTTTGTCCTTTTTCTGTACCAAAGTTGATGCACTTAAACATTACCCTTACACAATATTTTGTCTTATTTATATCAAAAGTTGGCAAGTCGTTTCGATTTTAGTTTTACAACTTTGATTTATAATCATTGACATTATCTTTTACCCTTATGGTATTGAACAAAACCGGTTCAAATTACACAAACTATATACTTATATGGCCTTCATTTTTCTTTTACTAAACAAATATAGCGAACGTTTATCGATTAAGCTTTAATAAAATATTGATTACATGGAAAAGTGCGCGTTAAACATCTGACAAGTTTAGATACAGGGTAACAATAAAATAATTTATTCAATTGCAGGATTAATAAAAATAGTACTGTTTATACGAGTAGTGTCATCTGTGTGAAGTTATGCACACAATTGGAACAGGAATTTTTCAGGTAAGCGACACCATTTATCTTATATACGTTTAGTCTTTAGATCAACCAGATATCAAAGGTAAAGTATAGGTTTGACGCCCTGTTATGTAATAAAATGATATTCGCTGTTTTTAGCATTGTATCGTTTTGTGATTTTTTTTTTCAAAATAATAATGATAATTTGATCAATACGAACAATTAGCAAAATACGAACCCGATGGTTAAGTAGCAAAACTGGGGGGTTAAACCCGAAGCAATAACCTCGCACTTGCCCAGACATGTTTTCATATGATAAGAAAATAATGATATAAAGCCTATATCAAACACGAAAACTTACATGTAGTTTTCTGACGCAATACGTTTCTATCACACGAGTTTCTGTATTTAAAGGCAATTGCCTTATATAATGTTAAAAAGAGTTAAAATTATACATTCAAAGATTTGTTTTCCTTATAAAATTATCAAAATAACAAAAGTGCATTTTTCCCATATGAACATAATAAATCAACTCGATTAAACTAAGTCTTGTAGAAGCTCTATTTGTTTCTTTTATCCCTGTCATCGTGTTCTTGCTAATTTGCCTCAAGGGGCTCTGGTCTTCGTGAGATTGAGTACTCGCCCCATTGGCTTTGCAATGCTATTAGCTTCTTATGTTTTGTATGTTTGTGTGCTTTTTGATGCATCATTGTTAAGCTGATGGATGAGTTGGAGTTATTTCATCAAGACAACTTTTACTTGTTTGTTGATAAGAGAACCTGTTGGGGCAAGTGTGAGGTCGGTGCACCCGAGAACCTGATTTAAACCCCAAGTGGCAAATTGTTTTGCCACTGACCGTTTTAAGGCGCCAAGTGGCAAATTGTTTTGCCACTGACCGTTTTAAGGCGGAAACCCCAAGGGTCCTTTTTCGTTAATTGTTCGTCATGTCTTCTTTGAAATTAATATTGTTACAAAACCATTCCCTATGTTCTTTTTCGCTGCGTGCCTGATATTCATATTTCACTTTTGTATTTAAGTACAAGTAATTGTATTTCTTTTATTTTAAGAAACGACTCAGTCTCAGCAGAATATAGCTTGTTAAAAAGTCATTGAATATTTTGGAAAAAATTTTAACAACAAGGCGCATACAACCGAATCTCTCGATACATAGAACAAATAAATTGTGTATGTCATGCTTTCCTGTAGAGCTACAATGCAAAGTACATATGACAAGGGATGTGATAAACTTATAGACGAAAGTGGAGCGATTGACATTTGTGCCCACTGTGCGGCAGAAGGCAAACTTCAGCCAGGCCTATACTTTTGTTGTCAATGTGGTCCGTTCGGTAGATACATATGTGGAGACTGTAACAAACAACACAAGAAGTTCCTAAATGGACACAAAATTAGGGATGTGTCAACTGCTGCAAAACAACCAGGGGGAAGTTCTAACATGTGAGTAACAATTTACTCCTAAAATTACCAGATCGTCTATGCAGTAAATAAATGCGAAACGAAGCCATGCCATTTGTGTTTCAGTAGTTTATGTTTTAAATAATAGTTCCGCATTTAATCATCTAGCGCTTCTTGAGAGGTGGGTGTATACTGAATCCCTTTTCCTCTATATGTTTCCCCCACTGATATTAACTCCATAAATAATGAAACTCGTGCGGCTTAAAATATTTTAGAATTAATGCCTCTTCTGGATACTTCATACTGAAGGACTTTGTTACCGCTATAGTTTTCTTAATACCTTACATTTGGCGTTTGTTCTATCGATTGTGAAATCGGTGTACTTTTTATGTGCGACATTTTAATTTCCTACCATAATTAAGTACAAAGTGTGTAAAAACCTAGCCATGTTCAATTGTTCTCTCATAATTTGTTAATTGGTTATAGGCAGGTGGACGAGATAACACAAGCCAAACAACAACTCGAAAGTTTAGTCAAAGAAATAGAAACTCGAAGAGAAGTCATAGATAAAGTCATACCTGATGGAGAATTAGCAACAAACATTTACGAAGTTAGAAAGAAACTCAGCAAAGACAACTCAAAGTATGTATCTACAAATCACCGGTTTCTAGGTTAGTGAGATGGTTGCTTTCATAAATCTTTCCCTTTAAATAGCATAGTAAGATGCTGGTCGATCACTTGTAATATTAAAAGCCTTTCCAGTTTGCAAACATAATAACAAACAGGTGTGATTGTGTACCAGCATTTTGTTGGTTGTTCGTCGAGAGACTTTTGTAAATCCGTACCCGTCGTGCGATAGATTAAATCCTGTCATACACTGAAGCCAATATATGTAAACATTGGATTCAATTATAAGGGACGCTTCCATTAGACTTTGTAAGTTGACTCCAATATCACATACATTGACAAGATCAGGGCACCGTGTTTTGATTAATTAAAGTTCTTTAAATGTCCTTCTGCACGCGTCATTACATTTTCAGCGATACATGAGAAAATTATCAAAATAGTTAAAATGCTAAATCTAAAAATTCCCTAAACTTCTGTTACATCTAACTCACTCAAAACAAAGAAAAACAACAATTTAAATGCACACATCAGTAATATATTACTAACAACAGCATGCAAATTTTTTTGTTTAACAAATTTATACATTATGAAATATTTGTAAAATACTGGTTTACCTAAAATGTCCTGGTCGCGTAAATAGATTACTAAAGAATGAAAATCTTGATTTATATCTTCATAATTGAAGGTTCTTTAAAGGAACCTCATGAACAGGCTCAATAAAACCTGCAATATTTTCATAGTTGTCGTGTTCGGTGGCTTTGTTTTCAATATCCCAGCGTAGTTTGTGCCGTGTGGCGGCTGTAAAACGTCGCCCCGTACATTCAATCGGTGCGATTATCAGTTACGTCCTTTGCAGGACGTTGAGCGCGATACTTATGTTCTATGTTAAAAGTACTTCTGAAATCCCTTTTGTTTTAATATTTTGGCTGGTTTTAAGATGGGTGGTTTCACTACCACAGCAAATACAGATTTCGGTAGTGTTCAATCACCCCAAGTATATACGTCTTATATATTTTGCCCTTTGCGTTGTTTGTGATATGCAGGATTTATATTGTAAAAATTTTATTTTGTGAGGTTGGAGCAACCAAGAACCAGTGGCTATTTGTTTTGCCACTGACCGTTCCAAGGCGGTAACCCCAAGGGTTCTCGTTAATTGTTTGTGACGTGTTATTTGAATTGACATACTTATAATAAACATGCACTCTCGTCCTCTCTTCTTTTCGCTGCGTGGGGAGGCTGTGTTTTGTGACTGTGGCGATTCCTGATATCAATATTTCACTTTTTTATTAGCTCCACCCATTGTTTTCTCGTTTAGGGCAAACCCATTCTTTTATCTCGGGACAATACGCCGCTGAACATAGTATAAACCTGAAAATACTGCATTGAATATTCCATGTTAACTGCCACATACATACCATCGTTTTTGAGTTTACAGGTGAAATATTAAGTAGCGCTCAACCAGGGGCTAGCCGGCGTGGGCAGTAATATGCATTTCCATTACTGCCTACGAACAGGCTCATTTAAAACGAGCCTGCAATATTTGCATATTTGTCGTGTTCGGTGGCTTTCAAAGATCCTTTTTTATCTATAACATATTGTTGTCAGTGTCATAGTACTCATTTCGGCATTTCAACTGATTATTGTTTTCGATCTCTTTTCTTTACTGTTACTACTTATCTTAACGTCTGTAAAATAAAGATACATAAATAACATAAACTTTTTCATGTTTTTAATGCATTTTGCCGTTAATTTTCTGTTTTAACGACGACAATGAAGAGTGTAGAAGGACCATAATAGGGAATATTGCAAAAAAGGAAAATGATAACTCGAGAAGTTTTGATGTTGATTAATTCTAAAATGTACATATCAGTTATTCTAATTTATTTGCAATAATTGAGCACTGAAACCTGGAGAGAGAGAGAGTGGAGAGAGAGAGAGAGAAATCTTTGGAAATATGATAGACACTGGCAACTGAGAAAGACTGAGAATTGAAACAACATATACCAGTTGCCGTTGTAAATTGGCTCCAAAATAAACGTACACTGCAAAATTTAATAAAAGATATTTGATTAAAAAATGAACATTCTGCTGCACTTTCACCAGCTATTACTCGACAAATATGATCAAATATTTATGAAAGTAAATTTTAAAACTTAGTAAAATTAATTGGAATTAAAAAAAATCGTTTATTATCATATGCACATTTCAACCACACTTCTTTGATTGAGTTGTTCTTAATAAAAAAAACACCGTAAATATGCGTTGATATGTAATATGAGTTTTTTTATTATTATATATTTTATATTTTATAAAATAATTTGTGTGTTCATAACTATGTTATTTTCATTTCAGTTGATTTGTAGTCATTTCAAATGTTTGTTTTTATCATAAATTCATTGGACGAATTTAAACAAAACATTCTTCAGACTTGACCCTAAAACAAACAGTCATGTAAAAGTTACCAGATGACTTAACTCTAACCTACACTCCTACCCGATCATGTTGCAAATGTATAAATACACAAAAAGGAATTTGACTCCTCGTCGCATAAACATTTGACCTCGTATTTAGTTTCTGTCGACAGTTATAACTATTCAAGTTATCATTATTTGATCCATTGATTCAAAAATCGCTCTACGAGAGCATAATAGCTGAAACTTAATTGCTTATAACTTGGAAGCTATTTGTTCTTTGAACACACAATGCTTGATATATGGCATGTGTTTTAAAGACGTAAGTTGTTGCGCATGTGTTAGAAGATTAGGTCAGTTCGAACTCGGAAAGGCTCAAACAAACCTATTAGAATTTAAACGCAAATAGTGGTACATTATTTATTGTAAGCTTTAACTCTGACAGTAAACGTTAACTTATATATTATACATTCTTAGATATTAGCATTCTCTTTTTTTAATTTTGAACATGTTAATGCATATATGAACATAGGAATTTCACAGAAATCAATAGTTGTTATACTCTGGTGATTACAGTAAACAGTTCATGTGATCAATCTTTTGCCATTCATTTCCATCATGATATGACTGAATGTCGAGCTGCAATGGCACTAAAATTGTGGCATTTTAAACCATTTAAATACTATTAGAAAGATTCAGAGTATTTTCACGTAAGTGTAAGTGTTGCATATCAAAGTGACATCTCCACATTATGTTATCTCAAAGTCATAACGCCGTCTTCTCCCTAATTGTTTAATATATTTGCTATTATTCAACGTTTATTAAATTCTGTTATTTTAGGGAACATAAATATAGAGATGATCTCATATCACAACAACATGAAACAGAAAAGAAAATTTTAACAATTTGGAAGCTTATTGGCAGCGGAAAGAAAACTTCCTTAAAACCAAGTTCTTCCGATGCGTTAAATGAACTGGAAAAGTTCATTACAGAAACAAAACACTCGGCTGAGAAGTAAGTTCGAAACACATTTTCTTAAGATCGAAATTTCCAAAATTTTTGTACTTGAATTATGTGCATGATTTCTCGTGTGAATGTTTGGGTTTTTTTCCTATTTTTTTGTTTTAATTGATTTTTGATTGAATAATAGGCAAACGCAAGAGATATCATCCATTGAAGCGGAATTAGAGACATTAGAGAAAGATATTGAAGACTTAGCAAAACTGAAAATGAAACGAAAAGACAGTCCTTCGCAAAGAGTAAATGACATTGTGTCAAATGTTTAAACAATGGAGAAACGACGATAAAAGATAACAATTTAGACAATATTAAGACATATGTTGCGTTAATATAGTTAATTTGCTTGGTTTTATTAGGTACGAGCTTGTCGAGTTTAGCTGAAGAAAGCCAAACAGCTTTAATTAACAAAAAAGCTTTCTTTTATTTAGACTTTGCTTACAGTAAAAACCGTAAAATATGCATATCAGGAATAGACGATTCCAGAAAAAACAGCCCCCTCACACAGCCAACGAGTCAAGATACAATTTGATCAGTTAAAAAATAAAACATCTAAACAATTAACGAAGACGGGATCTTGAGAGGTTACCGCCTCGGAATGGTCATTGGGAAAGCATTTGCCACTGAGATGTTAAACTAGATTCTAGGGTGCACCACCCTCAATCTTACCCTATTAGGATCTGATATAAATAGACAAAGTACAAATTGTCTCCGTAAATTGACTCCATTAAGTAACAGGTACTTTTCATTATTTTCAGTTAATCAATCGGTGACTAAATTAGCAAATAATTATTGCTTTAAAAAGAGATCGTGAAAATTGTCCATACACTATATTTATATGCATGTCATATAATAAGTTATTCGTTCACTTTTATATAATAAAAATTGTACTTAAACATAAATTTTATGACACGTGTAATCGTAAATTTGCCCGTCGCTACTCATGTATGGGCCTTTTGTTTCAGCAGAAGGATTAAGTACAAGTCAACTTGATTTGAGCAGGAGAATGGCATTTTATTATTATTTTACTTTTTTTATTTTTTTTAATTATTATTATGAATATTATTATTATTATTATTATTATTATTATTATTATTATTATTATTATTATTATTATGACTTTTATTATTATTATTATTATTATTATTATTATTATTATTATCATCATCATCATCATCATCATCATCATCATCATCATTGTAAAAATGTGTGTTGTTAAACAATCTTTGTTTGAGTTTTCTGCTTAGCTATGGTACTGGATTTGAAAGATCAGTGCACAAATGGCCAAATAACCAATTTTACGAGACTGTGGAATCGATTCTGGAAAACTTTCATATTTCTAATTGTAAATCACAAGCTTGGCCTTTCCGCCTAGCGCATATAGAAAGATTCAAATGTTATCTTATCTGACAGTTTTGCAAATTATAATTAATAGATACAGAAATTTTATTCTGTTGAGGTCCACACGTTTCTTTCTAGTGAACGGCAACACACTCTTGATTTTTACCGCGTTAATGCATATATAAATAAATAGAAACGAAGACAATCGCGGCGATAAACAGTGTAGACATTTCTTTGACGATTTTCATTTATAAGGTGTTTTGTAGAACTGGATACGTAAAAGATGCTGAAAGTGTCTCATACAAGAAACTTTGATTTTATTTTAAAGCGACAACGAATTGAAAAGTTTGGCCAAAAAGTTATCAGTAAAGATAACAAAAATCTGGACGCAGAGCGGAAATGGAAATGACAAAAAGAAGAAGGAACCCGAGCCATTGAAAATGCTAGATGAGATCGAAAAGTGTATTAATGATAATAAAGCTACAATTGACAAGTATGTTTTTATCAATTGTTCTTTTTACTAATCGTTCTTATAGGCGAGCATGATGTCTTTTTAATTATATTCGCTGTGCAACAATATCAGAATATTAATGAATCTTAGTTGTTCAAAATAAGACTACATTCTTTGTCGGTTTTATATAAAGGAAGTGATAACAAGGACTGAAACTTTAGTTTGGAACCAATTTGTGTTTCTTCAACAAATGCTGACTGGGTTAGGTCATTCACTTCCTTTCACGTTGCTGGATGTTTATAACTTAAAACTTCCTTTGTAAAAAAACTTTAAATAACAATCTTTTGATCAATGTTACCGATGTAAAACATGTAATCTTCTGTAAGTATTCTTATAGGTGAGAAAACGTCGCCCTCGTTATTTTTTGTCTTAATAAAATTATGTCTCAGATAAGAAATATCAAAATTTGTTCCATTTACAGACTAGACTTGTTTGAATCATTTTGCGCAATTGCTTTTTACATCAAAATAGTATAATCAAAGTTGTAAACAGAAATTTACGCGACGGGGTTAAAAGCACGTTTAGCATATTTTTTCATATATTCTGTTCATCAACAAGCAAATTAAGAAAAATCAAACAAATTGTTTTTGTGTAATGACATATGATGGGAATTTAATGATTTAGATATCTGGTCTTAAGTTACTTTGATTGTGCACCTTCGCTGAATTTTGCAAACTTCAAAACCTTGTTTGATTAGTATTCTCATCTTGTAGTTTTATTAATAGACAAACGCAGGAGACGGCATCGCTTGAAGTGGAATTGGAGAAATTAGAAAAAGAAATGGAAGAGTTATTAAAACGGACAATGAAGCAAAAGAACAAAACAGACAATCCGTCACAAAGAGTAAAGGTTATCAGTCAGACTTTGAATACATGGAGAAACGATGACACAAGGTAATATTTAAAAACAATTTTAATGAATTTGATGTGTTGCTTGTAAACTGCTTTTCCCGAAAGAAAAACACCCTTTTCTCTCTGACTACATGTTCATGTGTGTCTAGTTGGGGGAATTGTTGATGTAAATTCAACAAGGCAACTTACGGTTATTTTTGTTTAGAACTCTTTAACTACAGGTTGATGAACCGTTGTTAAAGCAAATAATGTACAATTTATTTTTAAAAAAAAACGCGGGTGGCAAGAAACATGTGTTAAAATGTAAATGCAAACTAACAATAAAGAAATTCTAGAAATTCAATGCGTGTGTTTTGTAAAGAATGATGTGCATGTTATAGAATACAACATTGTATTTTTTTTATTTTCCACATATTTATATCAACATACTAGTCTGTGATTACTATTCATAAAAAGGTGAAATATGCATATCAGGAATTGCCACATTCAGAAAAAAACAGCCTCCCCACACAGTCAAGAAGAAGAGAGGGGGAGAGAGCATGGTTAATAAAATAATCAGTTTCAAAAAGGACGCCACAAACAAAAAACAAAAATGAGAACCCGAGGGGTTACCGCCTTGGAACGGTCAGTGGCAAATCAAATTGCCACTGGGGGTTTAAACCAGGTTCTAGGGTGCACCAACCTCACACTTGCCCCAACAGGTTCTCGTATCACAAGACAAGTACAAATTGTCTTGGTGAAATAACTCCAACCCACCCATCAGCTCAACAATGTTGTATGCAAAAGCATACAAACATAAAAACATAAGAAGCTAATAGCATTGCAAAGCCAAAGGGCGGGTACTCAATGATCTTTCCGAGACCAGAGCATCTGGAGTAAAATCAGCAAGAACACGATGACAGGGATAAAAGAAACAAATCGAGCTTCTAGGTTCTTTTAAGAAAAGATTTCCCCATTAACCTTCATAAACTCTTAAACCCCTGCCACCGTCGTGCAATCAAAGAGGTAAGCATAATGATATAAGAATTCTTAATTTTAAAATCAGTTATCTTTAAGAAATATCTAAAGCTGTTGTAAATATCTAATATCTAATTTTTTTCATTCTGTGTTTATGTAAATGATCTTAGCTGGGTAGGCTATTGGGTCGAAGGCATTACTGACATTCGCGGCGATGAAAATTTCTTTGACGATTTTGTTTCTTTGTGCGCTTTTTCTGATAGGTCAGGAGATACTGTATTTTTCTGATTAGGTGTTTTGTAGAACTGAATACGTATAAGATGCTAAGAGTGTCTCATACAAGAAACTTTGCTTTTATTTTAAAGCGACAACGAATTGAAAAGTTTGGCCAAAAAGTTATCAGTAAAGATAACAAAAATCTGGACGCAGAGCGGAAATGGAAATGACAAAAAGGAGAAGGAACCCGAGCCATTGAAAATGCTAGATGAGATCGAAAAGTGTATTAAAGATAATAAAGCTACAATTGACAAGTATGTTTTTATCAATTGTTCTTTTTACTAATCGTTCTTATAGGCGAGCATGATGTCTTTTTAATTATATTCGCTATGCAACAATATCAGAATATAAATGAATTCTAGTTGTTCAAAATAAGACTACATTCTTTGTCGGTTTTATATAAAGGAAGTGATAACAAGGACTGAAACTTTAGTTTGGAACCAATTTGTGTTTCTTCAACAAATGCTGACTGGGTTAGGTCATTCACTTCCTTTCACGTTGCTGGATGTTTATAACTTATTAAAACTTCCTTTGTAAAAAAAACTTTAAATAACAATCTTTTGATCAATGTTACCGAGGTAAAACATGTAATCTTCTGTAAGTATTCTTATAGGTGAGTAAACGTCGCCCTCGTTATCTTTTGTCTTAATAAAACTATGTCTCAGATAAGAAATATCAAAATTTGTTCCATTTACAGACTAGACTTGTTTGAATCATTTTGCGCAATTGCTTTTTACATCAAAATAGTATAATCAAAGTTGTAAACAGAAATTTACGCGACGGGGTTAAAAGCACGTTTAGCTTTTTTTATATATTCTGTTTATCAACAAGCAAATTAAGAAAAATCAAACAAATTGTTTTTGTGTAATGACTTATGATGGGAATTTAATGATTTAGATATCTGGTCTTAAGTTACTTTGATTGTGCACCTTCGCTGAATTTTGCAAACTTCAAAACCTTGTTTGATTAGTATTCTCATCTTGTAGTTTTATTAATAGACAAACGCAGGAGACGGCATCCCTTGAAGTGGAATTAGAGAAATTAGAAAAAGAAATGGAAGACTTATTAAAACGGACAATGAAGCAAAAGAACAAAACGGACAATCCGTCACAAAGAGTAAAGGTTATCAGTCAGACTTTGAATACATGGAGAAATGATGACACAAGGTAATATTTAAAAACAATTTTAATGAATTTGTTGTGTTAATAGTAAACTCCTTTTTTCGAAAGAAAAGATCCTCTTCTCTCTGACTACATGTACATGTGTGTCTAGTTGGGGGAATTGTTGATGTAAATTCAACAATGCAACTTACGGTTATTTTTGTTTAGAACTCTTTAACTACAAGTTGATGAACCGTTGTTATAGCAAATAACGTACAATTTATTAAAAACAAGAACTATCTTTAAAAAGATAGACGTCGTTGATGGAAAAGATTTATATATACATGTATATAAGAAAGAAAAAATATAAAGAGGCGAAGCAGACACAGTTTAGTTACTTTAATTTACTTGTTATAGCTTTTGACGAACCCTCCTGCCTTCTTAGTATGACCTAGAGATTTAGCGACCGAATCAAGACAACTCATAAATTCATTGAAATTGTCTTTCAAAAAGAAATGTTGAAGCTGTTGCAACAATTTTATACGATGATAATAAGTCGAATAAAGAGGCAATGCTTACATTAAGTCTTGATCTACATTTATTCAGTTTCAATAAAATACCTCTTGTAGAGTTAGAACTCAAGATGAATAAATGTCCTTGAAATTTAATAAATATAATAACAGCTTGTTACAAGAGCGAAATCTACCAACTTTTACGTAAATTAACCATAAAAAGGTGGCCTCTCCTGAGGATTGAACCCGGTGCCTCCGCTTGCGAGGCGGGAGAGTTAACCCCTACACTACAGAGAGCTAAAAAGGAACTAGAAAGGAAACCGTAAGAAGTAGAAAATCTGCACTTCTATTTCCTTTTACGCAAGTGTTTACCTGACACCCAAGAATATTCCATATAAAATTGTATTTAAGCCATCAATATTTACTTAACTGGTTATTTTAATCGTAAAATGTTTTTCTCCAATACAAATATCGCTTTTAAAAACGAAAATGCTCGAACATGTAAGTGCCAGGTAGAAGTACTTACACAAAATATAAAATTCTTTACGGTAATCGTAAACAACACCCACTCACAACAAATCGAAATAATCTTTTTAATTTTTCCGCTGCATAATAATAAAAATCCCACTAGATACCTCTCCACCCTGCTAGATGCCTCTCTGGTGTAAATAGCTACCAATCGAAATAGTTTATTTCATTTTCCCGCTACATAATAATAGAATACGAGTATTATTGACAACATTTCATTGCTCGAAAAACTAGGTCAAAAGTGAGCTTAGACAGCTAACGCCGAAAAAACCGCGGGTGGCAAGAAACATGTGTTAAAATGTAAATGCAAACTAACAATAAAGAAATTCTATAATATTTTTATTCAATGCGTGTATTTTGTAAAGAATGATGTGCATGTTATAGAATACAACATTGTTGTTTTTTTTTATTTTCTGTGATTACTATGGAAAAAACACATATTCAAAATAATAGACACTCGTATATCATTGTATGAAAGAAACATTGCTTTATTACCACCTCGACCTCGTTTTAACTTTTGTCATTTGAAAAAAGGAATTGAAGACTTTCATAACAAATTTGTTTTAACACCTGCTGATAAGGCTTCTAATAATGTAATAATAGTGTGACGGGTACACTATATTAATATCCAAACTGAAGAACTGAACAGCGCTAATGCTTATGTACTGACTTCTTCATCTGAGAGTGATATTGTTACTGCACACACTCTACAAATTACAAAATTTAGAATCAGTATTGAGCCGAAACAAGACAAAGTACCTACTATGTATTGGTTTCCGAAAATGCATAAAACACCGTACAAAGCAGGACTTATTGCTAACTCTAGTTCTTGCACTACTTCTAAATTATCCGTGCTCTTAACTTCTTGTCTTACAGCAATTAAAGAACATGTTATTAGGTATTGCGATAAGGTTTTTGAAACTTCTGGCAAAAATTTATTTTGGTCGATTAAAAATTCAAATGACGTTTTGAAAAAGCTTAAATCAAATAATTTTCAGGCGTTCTGTTTGTCTACCTATGATTTCTCAACTTTATATACCTCGCTCCCTCATAATTTAATAAGAGACAAACTAACCAGTCTCATTAAAAAAAAAACGTTTGCTAGAGAAAATAAAACTTTCATCGCTTGTAATGATCATAGGGCATATTTTACAGATGGTTCTTATGATAATTATACTTTATGGACTTGTCAAGACCTAATAGAGTCGCTAACTTTCTTACTGGATAATATTTATGTTAGATTTGGTACTTCTATTTATGCATCCCAATGGGTACTAATTGTGCACCCCTTGTTGCTGATCTTTTTTATACTGTTATGAAAGAGACTTTATGTTATCTCTTTCTACTGAACATCAAGATGATATTATTACAGCTTTTTATAATACCTCGAGGTACCTTGCTGATTTATTAAATATAGATAATAACCATTTATCATTACTTGTTAATAAGATCTACCCTAAAGAACTACAACTTAATAAAGCGAACACTTCAGAAAAGCAAGCAAACTTTCTCGATCTAAATCTGTCAGTTGAAAATGGTTATGTCACTATTAAAATATATGATAAAAGAGATGATTTTAATTTTAATATAGTAAATTTTCCGTATTTAGATGGCGATGTTCCCCGTGCAACATCTTACGGGGTTTATATTTCACAGCTTGTTCGCTTTTCAAGAGCTTGCAACGATATTAATGATTTCAATGAACGTAATCTTTGCATTACAGAAAAACTTTTAAAACAAGGTTATCGGTATCACAAATTAAGGAAAACATTTTGCAAGTTTTATCGTCGATACCCAGATGTAATTCATAAATACAGGTGCAGTTTAAAATCACTATTGCAACAAGGTATTTCACAGCCAGTTTTTTATGGGGATTTAATTTATAAACTTAAGAAGATAAAGAGCAATGTTAACTTCTCCCGGTTATTTGTAAAAACCATCTGTAAATTTAAAAAGAAAGGTTACCAACATGATATTTTACAGCTCTTTGCATGCCTGGTGATTAACCCTTCTACAGTTGATCATTATGCTTACCTCTTTGGTTGCACGACGGTGGCAGGGGTTTAAGAGTTTATGAAGGTTTATGGGGAAATCTTTTCTTAAAAGAACCTAGATGCTCGATTTGTTTCTTTTATCCCTGTCATCGTGTTCTTGCTGATTTTACTCCAGGAGCTCTGGTCTCGGTAAGATCATTGAGTACCCGCTCTTTGACTTTGCAATGCTATTAGATTCTTATGTTTTATATGTTTGTGTGCTTTTGCATGCAACATTTTTGAGCCAATTAGTGGGTTGGAGTTGTTTCACCAAGACAACTTGTATTTGTTTTGTAATATAAGAACCTGTTGGGGCAAATGTGAGGTTGGTGCACCCTAGAACCTGGTTTTAAACCCCCAGTGGCAATTTGATTTGCCACTGACCGTTCCAAGGCGGTAACCCCTCGGGTTCTCATTTTTGTTAATTGTTAGTGGTGTCTCTTTTGAAACTGATCATTTTATTAACAATGCTCTCTCTCTCTCTCTCTCTCTCTCTCTCTCTCTCTCTCTCTCTCTCTCTCTCTCTCTTCTTGTGTAGAGAGGCTGTTTTTTTCTGAATGTGGCGATTCCTGATATGCATATTTCACCTTTTCATAAGAATTGGTAATATTTAAATCACTTATCTTTAAGAAATATCTAAAGCTGTTGTAAATATCTAATATCTAATTTTTTCATTCTATGTTTATGTATATAATCTTAGCTGGGTAGGCAATGTGGTAGAAGGCATTAATGACATTCGCGGCAATGAAAATTTCTTTGACGATTTTGTTTCTTTGTGCTTTTTTCTGATAGGTCAGGAGATATTGTATTTTTCTGATTCGGTGTTCCGTAGAACTGGATACGTATAAGATGCTGAAAGTGTCACATACAAGAAACTTTGATTTTATTTTAAAGCGACAACGAATCGAAAAGTTTGGCCAAAAAGTTATCAGTGGAGATAACAAAAATCTTGACACAGAGCGGAAATGGAAATGACAAAAAGGAGAAGGGACCATTGACAATGCTAGATGAGATTGAAAAGTGTATAAAAGATAATAAAGCGGCAATTGACAAGTATGATTTTATCAATTTTTCTTTTTACTAATATAGGCGAGCATGATGTCTTTTTAATTATTTATGACATACCTTTTCAAATATAACAACACGAACTGACGTTAATTTCTTTTAATTATTTGTAATAAACTATCGATAATAAAATATTGTTAAACGTGTTTTATTATTATAAGTGTGGGGAATTACGGCCACGACTTATACTGAGACGCCAAAGGATATCTTTCCAAAGTGAGTCGTGGAAGTTAATCCCCATCTGGAGACAGACATGCATGAAGTTATTCGCAAAATGAATGGCAAAACGTAACCGCGAGAGATGGTGGCTTTCCAAGGCAAAATCTAGCTTCTTCCAAGTGCAAGCTCACAGCAATTCGGTCGCAAATAGTGTAGCAATCAGGCAAGGCAATACTATAGCAATTATTCCTTTAGCAATTTATCCATGCAACACAGTAGTAACTAGGCGATACAACAATAGCAATAATCTCCGTGCAATGCCAGGCAATACGTAGCAATTACTCCAGGCAACCCTTAGCAATTAGTCAATGCAATACTGTAGCAATACGGTCAAGGCAATGTAAAGCAATAATGTAGCAATTATTCCAGGCAACACCGTAGCAATTAGGCAATGCAATACTGTAGCAATACGGTCAAGGCAATGCAAAGCAATACTGATGCAATACTGTAGCAATACGGACAAGGCAATACAGTATCAATAAGGCCAGGCAATACTGTAGCAATAAGGCGAGGCAACAAATCCCGCCATTCTGCAAAGCAAATAATCCAGCAATTTGGTGTTGCGAATAATCCATCAGGAATGGGAGGCACCTAGCTAGACTATTCCGAACGCCAGATCCCATCCGTATTATGCAAAGCCGCCCACACTTTTTGGAAATGTTGTCAAGCGTTTCCCCTCTTGCACTGAAGGAACGGCCAACATATGCGAGAGAGGAGACGCGAGAGCTCTATAATGAAAAATTAAATAATGTGTATATAAAATTGATGTTTTAGCATTTATGTTACTAGAATGCATGCATGTCCGTCTCCAGAAGGGAAGAATTTTTCCGCCACTAATAAATTTATTTTAAATTTATCCCCAAAAATTCTAAAGTATGAAAAAAGGGAGGGGGAATTTCAGACACCGGACACGACAAATATGAAAATATTGAAAGCCCGGTTTGGTTGAGCCTGTTCAAAACAACTTTACTTAAGATGGGCGATTAAAGCTTCTTTCAGAGTATCGAGATACCACTCTATACCGACAAGGGACAAGTGGACGCCGTCCTCCCGGAAAAGACCCGAAGCCCGAAAATCAATCTCAGAATTAATTATACCGAAAGGCCCACCTATTTTGATTTGTTGTCGGCCCAATGTGTTTATTCTTTGGCGTACGCGTTCGTAGACTGGGTTCATACTTCCCCTTCCCCCCAAGACACCCTTTGCAAAATATTAAACCAAAGTAGTTGCGGACAATCTATTGGAAAGGCCGGGTAATCCGTGTAAACCGGAAACTATGAAACGTTAGTTGCCACTGGTGTTATGTAAGCAGGAAAAGAGTCCGAAAAGTTTAAGCAAAATAATAACGATGTATTTCCCATTGAAATAATCGGCATTATATTCGCTGTGCAACAATATCAGAATATTAATAAATCTTAGTTTTGAACGATCTTTTTTCAAAATAAGAGTACATTCTTTTTCTGTTTTATATAAAGGAAGTGATAAGAAGGACTGAGACTTGGAACCAATTTGTGTTTCTTCAATAAATGCTGACCGGGCTAGGTCATTCACTTCCTTTTACGTTGCTTGAATGCTGTTAAAACTTCCTTAAAGTTTGTAAAATAAAAACTTTAAATAAAAATTGTTTGATCAATGTTACCGAGGTAAAACATGTAATCTTCTGCAAGTATTTTTATAGGTGAGAAAACGTCGTCCTGATTAATTATTTTGTCTTAATAAAACTTTGTCTCAGATAAGAAAAATCAAAATTTGTTCCTTTTACAGATTAGACTTGTTTGAATCATTTTGCGCAATTGCTTTTTCCATCAAAATATACTGAGTGCCAATGAATACGCAGCACTTTATTTTTTGGAATTTTTTTGATGTGTGTAAAGGTTAAATAAATTGGGAAAGATAAATGTGTTTTAAAATCAAAAAGTAACCAATCGATACAGTTATTGTCCACTGATTTTTTACACTTTTTCTCCTACAGTTACCCCGTACAAACGCACAAAAGTTTCGTTTTTGGCGAATAGACATGCATAAATAACCTCAAAACAAGTCCATTTGTAAAGCTTTACTTACGGCTACACAGATCCCATCTTCAGTTTTTAAGTTTGACCCTATACAAATGCGAAAATGCCAAGACTTTTAAACAACCACTAACATGAGGTTTTGGGCATGATCCAAGGAAGTATGTCTCTACGTGGAATCGCAGGTCGAATGCATTGTTCGCCGTCGACAATTACTCACTTTGCCCAACGACATCCCCTATCAAAACTCTATTTTGTTTAGTTCCGCCAATTGTTTTCTCCTTTAAGGCAAACTCATTCTTTATCTAAGGGACCATACGCCGCTGATC
This sequence comes from Corbicula japonica, assembly GCA_038501625.1. NCBI lineage: Eukaryota > Metazoa > Mollusca > Bivalvia > Venerida > Cyrenidae > Corbicula > Corbicula japonica. Next base: position 4,263,178 of record JAZAYU010000032.1, read on the forward strand.
AAGGACTGGTATGGTGCTAAAAATACCGCATTAAAGATTCCATGTTCGCCGCCATATGCATACCATCGTTTGGTATGGATCAAAATTGTACTGTTTATTGGTGTAAATATTGCGTTGAGGTCAACCAGTGGCTAGGAGGCGTGGGCTATAATATGCATTTCCATAAATGCCCATGAACAGGCTCAATCAACCCAAGCCTGCATTTTTTTCATTTGTTGTGTTTGGTGGCTTTCGTGGTTCCATTTTCATCTATTATTTATTTTAAAATACATCAATTTTTGCTTATTTATAAATTTTTTCCACACATCAAAATATTCCAAAAAGTAATGTGTTGCCTTTTCATTGGCACTAAGTATAGTATAATCAAAGTTGTAAACAGAAATTTACGCGACGGGGTTAAAAGCACGTTTGGTATATTTTCATATATTCTGTTAATCAACAAGCAAATTAAGCAAAATTAAACAGATTGTTTTTGTGTAATGACTTATGATGGCAATTTAATTATTTAACACAAAGAGCACGTTTAAAATTTCAAGAAACATTGCTTAGAATATATATTACATATTTATGGCTTTTGCCTAAGAAGACATAGACATCTGGTCTTAAAAAAGCATTAACGTGGAAATTAATTAAGATAAAGGTTGTATGAATACTATTGTTTAGCATTTTTCAACTCAAAACCCTTATTATGTTATATTGTTGATAGGCAAATAATCGCAAACATCGTACTTATGTCAGGTACTTTAATGTGAACCTTGGTTTACGTTTCTGGTACATGTTTGCAAACTTCAAAACCTTGTTTAATTAGTTTTCTCGGCTTGGAGACTTTTCTAATTAATAAATAAATAGTTTGATAAAAGCCCACATTGACTTTCAGCATTGTCTGCGCCTCCAAAACAGGGCCCATTCCCGATGAACTACAGTTAACATATATTCCCATTGAATACATACTTTGTTCCGGAATTTCGCCTAAAAGTGCATAAAATATATCAATATACATAGTAAACAGTAGACTTCCCTTTAAAATGCAAGCATTTAGTGACCCTATGTAAGCACGTTTATTTTCAAGACCATCTTTCAACGTTATAGCAATTAACTATATTAATTTAGAAACTATTTTGCATAACATTGCAGAAAAGTATCTGAAACTGCAGAAAATACATTATAATCAAATTCATAGGCACTTTATTCGTTTTTAATTGTATTTTTGCGACTAGGATGGCTTCAAACAACAATAATACAACAGTAAAAACTTACGTTTATCTGGTCTTTTTAGATAAAACTCTTCATGTACCATTATATTTACTACTGTATCACTATTTTTTTTCAATTTCATATGATGAATTATTCAAATTAGCAAATTATTTTCTTATAAAGGTTGACTAAATATTTCTAGGTAATAGTTTTGCATTAATGACCGATCGGGATATTTTAGTGTATTGTGTACATTTTACAATATTATGAAACTAACAATCATTATGCATAATTACATAATAAATCAAGATGCTAGCAACAAATCGAGTCTGGACAGCATTATATATTTCAATTACTACCCATGAACAGGCTCAATGAAACCGAGTCTTCAAATTTTTTATATTGTTCGTGTTCGGTGGCTTTAAATGTTCATTATTCATCTATTTAGGTTATCGAAACTTGCTGGAGAAAATCCGACAAAAAAACAATCCAAATACAGCGGATCTCAGTGACTCTAACCGCCCAACCAAACTTGCTGAAGTATATTCTGAGCTGTATGACAATGCCTGGACAGATGCTTTTGAGAGACTGGAGTACACTAATAAGGGGGAGAAAGAAACATACCATATTCAATTTCTTTTTTATATACTGTCTGTTAGTATTAATACACTATGTACGAGGATTGTTCGAAATATTTGCTTTTGCAAATGACCTGTTAATTTAGTAACGATTATCAAAATTTCAAAACATTTTTTATAGTTAGTTTCATACCGTTTTAATACCGTTTCGATATTTGAATGCACTTTTTGAAACAAATTTCATATTCCATATCCCAACGCACTTCTGCACATCTATTGCCTACTATATAGAGGCTCAAAAACAGAACCAGCGGTGATTATGTGCGGGTCATTTTCATTCAACAAATCCTGCTTGGGTCTTGTTTTAGTCGTGTTTTTTTTTCGCAATTTTCTCCGAACCACATCTTTTATATAAGTTTTCAGATACACACATACACAATGCATGATTGGTCAACTTTCTAAAGAAAATTATGTATAACACCTTCTTTGCTCTCAGTTTTCGATTAGCAATACTTAGCCTTTTGGCAAGTTTCCAAGTCCATATTTTGTAGTCAAACTTTCTCGTAGCCTTATAAAAATAAACTCTTGTCTCGTCACCCGTTGTGAAGCTATAAATACCTTCATTGAGTAAATAGTGACTCCAACTAGCTCCTATTGTTCTAACCTTCAGAATTTTCATTAGAACGAAGTGAACAGCTGCTACGCCAAGTTTTCATTTCTGCTAGCTGTCTGACAGCAAAACGAGTATCTATCTCAAATATTGACTTTATTTTATTCATATTCGATAAGGTAACTGCAGACTTTTGACTTTATGAGTAAAGGGCATCTTTGACCTATTCGTGATCAAACAAAAATTAACCCTTAAACTGTAAAAGATTACATGTATTTGCCCCCATAAACAACTGATACCCCATCATGTATATTCTTGACGCTCAATACCAACTTAACGCTGTCTTTTTATTACCATATTTCAGCGACATAAATTTCTAGCCATTTAAATCATTTTAAAAATAAATTGTTTACGGCTTAAAGAATCTAAATTGCAAAGGAACTGGTTTGTAGATTTCGATATATTGATACACATACAGCGATGAGCGATGAACCAGTTCAAACTGCGGAAAATCTCAAAGGCAGTACTAACGCGAACAGATTGTAGTTCTGTGCCAGTTATGAGATTCTTCTTTTTATATAATTTTAGGAATCATACCAAGAGTGTGCATATATCTCCAAGCAGCAGCAGCTGGCCATAATTAATGCATTGACAGAACCAACAGCCCAAGTTGATTTCGATATATTGATACACATACAGCGATGAGCGATGAACCAGTTCAAACTGCGGAAAATCTCAAAGGCAGTACTAACGCGAACAGATTGTAGTTCTGTGCCAGTTATGAGATTCTTCTTTTTATATAATTTTAGGAATCATACCAAGAGTGTGCATATATCTCCAAGCAGCAGCAGCTGGCCATAATTAATGCATTGACAGAACCAACAGCCCAAGTTGATAAACCAAGGGTAATTTTGTTGAAACATTTTTTACATCTTAAAGCTGTGTTAATGTGGTCTAAACACCAAGCTTCTTCTTTTGTTTGTAAAAGATGCTGATGATTGTCAAAGTGTCTTAAATATTTAAATTAAAACGTTGATTTTTTTCAAAATCAGTTAGAGCTGAGTGAATAGCTATCTGTGGTCTTTGATGACAAATATGTGCTTTAAAACAAAAGTTGTCTTAAACACGCAATTTAATTTGTTTTTCTTTTTTAAGGGAAAGGGTTCTGCGGACGTTAAGCTTTCAGCACTGCAATCCAAAGCTGTGACGGAACTGAGAAAGCAGAGTGCTGACATTTTTGTAAAATCATTGCAATCTGTAAGTATTTAACTAATAAGTAACTGCAAAGTTAACGAATGTTCATTTAGGTCGTTATAATATATTAATGATACAATTACTTTGATTGTTTGTCTTACATTTAAAATGATCATGCCTGTATTATAAGTATGATTATAATCGATTACAGATCGCCATTTGAGATATTTTGTTGGAACTATTAATAGATATATTCATGTATTACAACTATTAAGTTTTTTTGTTTGTTTTTTCTTCCAGTTCTTTGAAGAAAAGTATAGAAAGGACACTAATCGAAAACGCTGGTTCGACAAAGGGCCTTTACAAACCTACACCATGAAGTGTATCGAGCTTTGCTGGTTGATGCATGTTGAAGCTCCGCCACTTTACATTGAGCTTAAATCTGGGGAAAAGTTTGATACCAACAAGTTTAAACAATACATGAGAAGCGGCAAAAAGATAGACTATGTGGTTTGGCCACCTCTACTACTTCATGAGGGCGGTCCTTTGTTGTGTAAAGGAGTTGCCGAGGGCAAGTGAGCCTGAGAACCATATGGGGAATTGCTGAGTTTGAAGCTCAAACAGCAGAAATTTTGTCATTCAGTAACTTTTTCAGATTGAAAGACTAATACATATTTCTGCTCGCTTTGGCAGAGTGTATAGATAGACTGTATTTAACAACAAAACAAAAGTTGTCAACTAGATAGATCATTTGCATCTAATTCGACGTCGCAGAACTGTAGTGTTTTTGTGCTTTGACAAGATAGTGAAATATTTTTCGTTGAAATTAGTTTATTGTTTTTCTTTTGTCTTGTTTTCAAAAAAAGACTTTTGAATGAAACTGAGTATAATTATGGTCAAACTTAAAATTTCTCTGTATATGTGATGTTTCATTCATATCTGTCACCCCTGTAATAACATAATGTTTTCAGTTATAGCTAACATCTCTTACTTTTTTCCATGTTGCTTGTTTTGTGTTGCACATGCCTTATATTCTAGGACGAAATTTCAAAACCAATAATTTTTAAAAATGTCTGCTGGATATAGCCATTACCGATATGCACCCCTTTTTTAAAGAAACTCAGATGGATTTCTTTTTCGGAGAAAAATATTCATATTTAATTTGGATTCATACATTGACCGGTGATCGAAAAATATTTAAATATGAAAGTAACGCATGACTACTAAGATATTTAAACATTTACACAAGAAGAATATAACACTCTATCGGTTAGGTTTTATCTGGAGATTGGAACTACTCTTGCAGAAAGAAATAACTCTTGTTGTTTCTTCCAAATTATACACAATTAAATGAAAATTATAAACAGAAGCTTTGATATAATATTCTTTAATATAATAATCTTTGATTAGAACCTCAAGTTAAAAAACTTATAAGTTGTACCGTTTTGATTTTTTTTGTTCATGTTCTTTCTCAGTTCGTTCTATAAATATTTCATATGTTATCCTCGAATGCTATGTTCCAGATATTGCAGCATGTTATTTCCCTAGATATATATGTTTTATATTATAAAAATTAAATTTAGTAATGTATGGCGTTTTAACGAGCATATTTTTACAAAACTTTCTCATGGAGGTTTTGGTTTTTTCCAATATTCAACTTAATCGTTTATTTTAATTTTCACCGAGGTGCATTACATTTTCTTCTTTATTTTGTCTCAATTATTATCCAAGATATGTACCACATTACAGATGTTGTTTGTTGATAGTGCATTATTTTTGTAACCAAAAAAGAAGATTTAAATCAATTTCTCCAGTTCTTGTGGTAAAGAAAATCGCATAACATTATTTAAAACATTTAGGACTAGGACTTGATTAATCTACCATTTGCAATTACCTCCTTTCTATTGAAAAATGTAGTGTTTGAAGCTTTTTATTACTTGATTTTCGTTTGGGCAGTTGCTCAGATCTTAGAGTAAAATATTATGCCCTTGAACAATTAAACTGACAAATAATAAACCATCAATTCGTTCCTCAATAAATGAATTTATTTTAATGAAAAGTAAATACTTTCAATTTTTCTTCAGTATATAACAACTGAAGGCGTAATCCAAATGATAGAGCACTTGCAAAACTAGTGTGGATCCAGATGCAAAGACAATTTTCACACCCTTCTAGGCGTATGTCTTTTTCCAGACAATTGTTTTCCTTTCCACGTCCATCGAGCTTTATAGCTAACAATTAGTCAATGCCGTGTTCCATTCATAATGTCTAAGAGCAAGTCTTTTTTGTACGTTTGGCTTTTCATATACAGTGGAATCGCGATAACTCGAAACCCGATAACTCGAAATGACGGTTTAACTCGAAGTCGACCGCCGGTCCCGTCAATTTTCCTTATATATTCAACTAAAAAAAGTTGCGATAACTCGAAGCGCGATAATTCGAAATTCGCGATATCTCGAACATATGAATAAGTCCCTTGAATAGGAATTAAGAACAATTTAATCGCGATAACTCGAAGTAAATTTACTGACGCGGTTTTTCACACCTCCCACGTGGTTGTTCGGAGTCTTTTGTTTATTGCCAACTTGTTAAGAAGAGTTGTTAGTGGCACGTCATTGTAATGATATGAGTTTGAAGTAAACAGTAAGAGTGATTTGTCTCAAATTAGTATCAAACAAACACTTGGAGTTGTTAATTTTTCTTTCTATAAAACGTCCTTTAATTTTCTGAATTCTGTATTCTACAGCTTGTATCAATCAGCAAACGACAGTTCGCATACGGCATAACGAAAAATAATACAATTATTAATACATTTTTCCGAGTAATCCAGCGAAGGGCCCGCGTAACTGGGAGGATACCTGGATCGGAAAACAACTAATCTTTCTATTCAAAGTAATTCAGTGAAGGACCCGGGTTATCAGGGAGGATAGCTGAATCGGAAAGTCAGCAACCGGGAAAACAGGCGTATAGCGGAAGTGTAAACGGGAGACAATCGAGCTTAAGTTAAAATGTTGTTTCTTCGTCGATCTTTTTGTATATAATCATGAAATAAAACTGAGTAATAAAATAATTTAAAACATAATTATCTTGTTTTATTGAGCAAACTTTACGACAAACATTAGTTACGTACGTACCGTATGGTGTTGTAATAATTGCACGTCGTTACATTTGGTATGGTATTCTGGAAAAGTCAAAGTCGCGATAACTCGAAGTTCGCGATAACTCGAAGTAAATCGTCGGTCCCTTTGCACTTCGAGTTATCGCAATTCGACTGTATTTAAAAAGAACTAATTGAAGATAATGTATTCTGTACGAATATATATATTCCCCTTATAGCATTTTTCAACGAGTGACGAATACGATCCTATTCGTGATTATTATTTTATCGACATAATATAAATGCACATTTGCAAAAAGTCAAGACCGATGACAAAGGGCTTTAATTTATTTTATTTAATTGTTCACATTAGATAAATATAATAAGCAATAGTTTGTGAAATAATGAAAAGCTCGAACCTCACAACTTACCTCAAAATGTTGGATAAATATTAGTTCCAAAACAAAGCAAAATGTCGATTTTTATATGAAATTGTTAAAAATTTCTGCGATTTGTTACGCCTTGATGTGGAATTCATAACGAACACCCCGATACATGGTTAAGATATCGGAAACTTTTTTAGCAATTGATTTGAAGCCATGTTTAACAAAGTTATTCAAGTTATATCGAAACACCTGCTCGCGGACACCTAACGCTAAGTGGCACGTCTCGTTCCCAAGTGCACAACGTCGTTCTAAAAATGTGTAACATGGCAACGGGGTAATGATATTATGCCAATTTCAAGTTTGTTTGTTACTGTAATTTTCTGACCTTGTGTTTCGGCAATGGAAGTGGACTACCTTAAACTTACACAGGTAGTACTTTCATCCTTGACTCGGTCCTGTCATTAACATTTAAACTAATAGTTTTATAAACTCCATAGTCATATTGTACTTTGATTCTGCATATGCATCAATTCTTTTGGCTGCAGATGTCAAGTCAAAGAATTTGCTTCTCATTATTCTGTACATATATATCCTGATACAAGTCTGTTCATTGAGACATTACCCTTATTAATCAAAACTTCATTCTCAATTAAAATGAGTATCGATTAAAGATATGACGATTTGTTTACAGTATTTAGAGTAATAATAACTTATTGATAGTCTAATCTAACAACGAGCAATGCAACAAAACCCGTATATTGACTGATCTTGAATAGCATCCAGGAAGAACCTATTCATTTCTTAAAAGGACAAGTTTCAAATACAGTTTTAAATTATTAATTTATATGTTTTGTGCACATTGGGGAAGACTTTAAAAGGTTCAGATATTAATCTTTTATTGTTTTGCTTTTTAGGTTTAAAATATGGATTTTATCCTAAGAAAGTAAGCTTATCGTATTTTTTCGGTTTTAAAATAGTATTTGGGACATTCACTCCGAAAAAATTACAAAAAATGAAATATATAAATCAGGAATGGCCACATCCAGATGAGACAGCCTCCCCACACAGCCAAAAAGTAGAGAGTAAAAGAAAGCATGTGTTTTAAAGTTACAATTAAAAGTAGATACCACAAACAATTAACAAAAATGAGAACCAGAGGGGTAGCGCATTGGAACGATAAGTGGCAAAACAATTTGCCACTGGGTGTTTAAATCAGAATCTAGGATTCACCAACCTCACACATGATCCAACATGTTTTCATATGAACAAACAAAATGTCTTGTTGAATGGCAAATATCGACTTGTTGAAGAAAGGTAGACAAAATTTAATGATAAATATCTTAAAACAAAATGCAGATGGCCACAGTTTTTCTCTTTTACTAACTAGAGTACCTATAAAGAAGACAGATTCTTTGTTAGCTTACAGTTTTTCTTCAGCGCAAACTGATATTACATTTTGGTGCTCTGTATATCTGTGAATTCCAAACTTATTTATATAATGAAATATATGTCATTGAATTTCATTCAAATAATATTTATTTAAAATCCTCCAGACTAAATATTCTGCTGGCAGAATGAATGTCATTCTGCCAACTTTCCTATTTCTATTATTAGTAAATTTATACAGTGTAGTGTCAGTTTCTGTTATAATATTTTATAGTTTTTTTCTGGATTTTAGATATCACTTCCATGTTTCAACTATCTCCCGCCCTCGCCTTCTTCGTTTGCTACTCTTTTTCAGAAAGTTCGTTATTAAATAAATATTAAAACAAAAACAAAAACAGAAATTTTCTTTTTTCTTCCACATATGGATTTCCGAGGAAATAGAGCAGTAGCTTCATTCAAACGAAATATCACGGAACGTGACAGTTATGGGAACTGGTTCTAGTATACCCAGTGATATTTCATGGGACCTTCCCGGTGAGAATAGAGTTCGTTCTCGCCCTTTCTCGGGGGTAAGTTCATATCTTTCGATCAGAGGATCAGATGATGAAGATGGCGGACAGCCGTTGAGGCAAACCAGAGGACTTATAAACGTGCTGCAAACGGTGGTTGAAGAGTCATCGCATGAAGTGGAGACAATTTTAAGGCAATTAAAGGAGGTGAGTATTACCCAAATTTGTACATGAAAGAATTATGTCGTTTATTTGACATTCAAATTTTAAAACGCGTAAACAGATATTAAATGATGTATTGCCTTTCTTTTTAACCTTTCCAATTTTGTTATATTTGAAATAAGGCAATAACTCTTGGTGACAGCGGGTACACCCGTCCCCCTTAATCCCCATAATTTAAGTATTTATTTCTTTTAATCTCTAAACCCAAACCTTCAAACAATTCTTCAGAGAGAATGGATAGGGAATGGTTGGGGATACCTTTTTTAAATTTACTTTTATCTTAAAACAAATCAATAAAATCAATCCCATTTTTATCAAAATTAACTTTTTTTAACTCACAAAAAATATCTTCAGAACCCACACACATAACCCCAGCCAACCTCAAATCCTTTCCCCTATCTTACTTCTCCCCAAAAAATGAACTAAATGAACGAACTAACACATGCAAAACCTTTCTTTGAAGGTCATTGAGCACGATACTTAATATGTACTATGTTAATAGTACTTCTAAAATTACTTTTGTTTTTATATTTCAGCCAGTTTTAAGATGAGTAGTTTCAATATCCCAGCCAACATAGATTTGGATATTATTTAATCACCCCCAAAGATATACTTCCTGCTTTTTAAAAATTGCCTTTGGCGTTATCTGTGATGCAGGATTTATATTGTCAGATCTCCTCTCAAAATTTTATACTACAGACTCGGTTTGATTGATCCCGTTCATGGACAATAATAAATGGATATTACTGCCCACGCCGCCTAGCACTGGGTTGAGCGCAACTCAATATTTACACTAATAAACAGTAAAATTTAGACCATCCCAAACGATGGTATGCATAAGGCGGTGGACATGAAACTTTAAATGCGGTATTTTCAGATAAATACCATTCCATGTTCAGCGGCGTATTGTCCCCAGATAAAAGAATAGGTTTGTCCTAAACGAGAAAACAATGGGCGTAACTAAAAAGAATATAATTTTTAAAATGGAATCTTAGAATATAAATCCTGCATATCACAGACAAAGCAGGAAGAATGGCATTGGGGTGATTGAACAATATCCAAATTTATATTAGCTGGAAAATTGAAACCACCCATCTAAAAACTGGCAGAAATATTAAAACAAAGGTTGTTTTAGATGTACTATTAACATAGTACATAAGTAACGTGCTTAACGACCTTCAAAGGACGTAATTGATAACAGCAAGTTTGAATTGTCGTTTCCGATTCATTACGGAAAAAAATTAACTACATAATCAGTTTGACTGGAAAAGTGGTTAAATGTATTTGTTTTATTCCTAAATGGAGAAAATGTGTTTCTTTATGTGCAGTCTGAAGAACAACGTATAAGACTCACAGAGGAAAAGCGAAATCTCCGTGTTCAAAGAAACACCATTCAACGTGAAAGAGATTCGATTAAACAGGATTTAAATGACACAAAGCTTGCTTATGAGAAAGAACAAATCAAGGTCAACAATTTACAAACGGAAAAAGATATGTTAGCGAATGAAATCAAACAGTTGAAAGAAGACTTGATGCGGGAAAGATCTGAAAATGACTTTCAACAAAAAGAAAATTCAAAAGTATTGACGGAATTGAAAAATCTCAAAACAAGGTAATTTTTATTGCTTTTTTGTCTAAAGTAGACGAAAAAGTGAGAAGTGATATAACGGGCGTAAGACAAATGTCAAAATATGACAGCATATACCACAAAAAAAAGAAAATGCTGGGGTTTTAATTAGTTTCTGTGGTGTAATAGCTTAAGACATGTTTCACAATGTTCCCATCTGAACATTTAATTTGCCTTGGCTAGTTAACTTAAACCCAGTTCATGCAAAAATAAAAGTGCATAAAACAAAAGTTACTTTAGCATTATCAAGCAAAACAATGTATCTACTTGATGAACTTGCAATCAAACCGAGCCTACAATATTTTGATATTTGTCGTGTTCGGTGGCTTTCAATAACTTTTTTTATGTACAGTCAAACCTGTCTACAAAGACCACTCAAAACCCAAAAGTAGTCTTCACAGACTTTGTTCACATGTAAATTTGTTCTTTAAAACAATCATGGGGGCAAATAATGTTAGCCGAAATGTTGGGGGTTTTTTACAGGTGGTCTTTAGCACAAGTTTGACTATTTCACTTTCACAGAAGCATTGTTTGTGCCGTGTTGTAAATCGCCACCCCGTTGATTCATTTAGTGCTGTTATAAGTATTGTAGCCCTTTGAAGGCCGCTGAGCACGATACTTATATATTGGTCCCAATGTTATAAAACTGAGTTTGGAAACCAGTCTCAAATCTCAAGCATCTGATTGGCTGAAATGGCGACTGGTCGCCATTTCAGCCAATCAGATGCTTGAGATTTGAGACTGGTTTCCATCCTCAGTTTTATAACCTTGGACACTGAACAAAAATGAAAACTACCCGTTTTTAAATTCAAGGATTTTGTTTAATGATGATATATTTCATTTTTCATTTAATTTGTGGTATTTGCAAATATCTGGACATTTGATTAAGCGGGAAGATATTTTTATTTTTACACAGAGGTCAAGGTTAGCAATGATGAGAACTATAATTTTTAACGGAAAAGTCTCAAACAGATTATTTGACTGTCAAATTAAAATGTTTAATGCATGTAGAGAAGAAAAAGTACAATCTTTAAAGCAAACTGATGCAAAGAAATAATTTTCCACAACCACGTGATTTTATCCCAGTTTTTTTTTTAAAACGATAGATACCGAACAGAAAAGTTCCAAGACTAACATATTGATGATCAAATTCCTCCAGATATTTGAATTTACTGGCATCATTTATGTAATAGGAGTTTTAAGGATTGAATCGATAGTTGATGGTTTTCATTTGGGTATGGAAAACAGTTGGGTTGTTTAAAGTGTGTGAATCCCGAAGGGCTTCACGCGTACTTTAAACAATCGAACTGTTTTTCATACCCAAATGGAAACCATCAAATATTGATTCAATCTTTATATTTACACTCATTATTAATCTCATAAATAGAGAAATAACTAGAAGAATTCGAAATATTACGGCTTTTTTCGAATGGCTGTTGGGACAGCTACGTTGACAACAAAGTGAATGACGGCTCTCTTTTCCGGAGCAACAAACGTGGCAAAACGTGCGTGCAGGGTGACGTCACACGTCAAAACATCGTGCAACGTCCAATAAATTGTGAACGGCTCTACTGTAGCCACGCCTTTTAAATAATACGTCACACTGTTTACCATCAGAACTTATGATTCGTTCGATGAATAAGACTTCATCGTAGAGGATGAAGTTGAAGTGTAAATAAGTTATTATTGTATAAGTTTTCATTTTGGCTCAGTATATTTGTATAATCAGTGAGTTGGGCTCAATCCGTGGTTAGATGGCATGAACAGTGATATGCATTTCTATTACTGCTCATGAACAGACTCAATCAAACTCAGTCTGCAATAGTTTGATATTTGTCGTTTTCGACGCTTTCAAAATTCCTTTTTCATCTGTTTATTAATAGAAAAGAATAACCTGAGTAAAGTCAGCATAAATCCAATCAGCACGACATAAATAAACAAGAAAGCAGGTTCGTTTTGATTGAACTGATCTATGTTTTTTATGGAAACATGCTTTCCGATTACTTAATATAATGCTATTCGTTCATATTTTCACAAGCTACATAGTTTGTATAATCCTTCCGAAAAGAAGGTGTGTACAACGTGTATCCAATATAACAAAAAAAAAAACACAAAAAACTTGATATGTCGGGGAAGATCTTAATACTCAGTACAATCTTCCATTTAAGTCGTAACTCAGTACTACCCTTTGTCCGAAGACATATCCTTCAGGATTTGTTTTGCCAAAGATTGGCCCATCGTGATCACTCCTTTATGAAAGATCATTTCTTTACATCATAAGGACCATTTCTTCACTTAGGTCTATATTTCCATTTCCATATTTTTAGCAACAGTGATTTGAGACAACAAAATGCGAATCTGATATCACATCATGAGGCTATGGAGCAAGAAATCTTAACAATCTGGAAGCAACTAGGACTTGAAAAGAATGCGGAACAAGTTCCAAATTCGTCAGATGCTTTAAATGAGCTGCAGACATTTATAACAGAAGCAAAACATTCATTCGAAAAGTGAGTTTAAATACGATTTCTAGGTTTGTTACAACTGAAACATATCCTAAGATTATTAGTGTTTTTTCTCTCGATTTAATCACTTGTTTGGTGTATGTTTTGTCAGTCACTAGTCCTTTGTGTGGTTTGAAATATAGCAGTCCTCAATTGGATTTTGATTATTTGATTAGAACATACATAGTCATATCATTACCAACACTTGCACAAACTAACAGTTTAAAAGATTAAAAAAAATCGTTTTCAAATAAGACCATTTGTCTACTTAGAAACATTTCTCTACAAAGAATAGTTACTCTATCAAAGATGATTTTCCTCCTAATAACCCTTCACATGGTGGACCATTAATCTTGTTAGGCCCATTCCTCCATTGTTAAGCATTCCTCCTTTTGTAACCATTCCTCCTCTAAGGAAACTTCCACCATTAACGTCTACTTTACCTCTAAGGACAATTCCTCTTTTAACGATCATTCAAACATTTTGGGCGATTTGAAACTCATTGAATCATGTATGTTTAAACAATATGAGTTTAAACAATTTAACGCGACACTGTTATTGCAACAACAGGATTTAGAGACTCAAATCTTAAAAATTTGGAAGCTGTTAAGTCGTGGAGATCATAAAGAAGGAAACCAAAATCCTTTAGATGTTTTACATGACTTTAAAAATTTCATTCCTGAAGCGAAACAATGTTCTTCCAATGCTTTCAATGATTTGGAAAAATTTATCACAGAAGCAAAACAATCATTGGACAGGTAAGGACAATCAGTTAGTTTGCCGTTTTATAAAAACATCTTAGCTAAAAGATATAATTGTAATTGATATAACAGTTAAAATGTTCATTCATTTTTAATATCTATCAATAAATGTCAATAAAAAATCAATCTCTATTATTATTTCATAATTGCATTCAAAATGTGTGCAGCCAGGAACCTGGTTTAAATCCTCAGTGACAATTTGTTTGCCACTGACCGTTCCAAAGCGGTAACCCCTCAGGTTCTGTTTGTTAATTGTTTTACATGTCTTATTTGATATTAATCATTTTATAAACCAATGGTCAATTTTCCTCTCTGCTTTTTGGCTTTGTGAAGAGGCTCTGTTTTCCGTGTGGCTATTCCTAAATATTCATGTTTCACTCTTTTTTATAGACTGACGCAAGAGACGAACTCCCTTTATGATAAACTACAAAATATGGAGAGAGGAACAAAAAGGTATTGACATACTTTACCACAATATGTTGACTTAATCATAGATTTAAACATATTGTTTGATTTTTAATCGAAATGAGTACATTTTGTGAAAATCAGAAATAATGAAATAAACTACCAAGTACGTCAGGTTTTATTCCTTTATTTTTTTAACCAACATTTAACTTAACTTTTCCGATTGAACATTTGACTTTGTTAAAATATCTAAAGTAATGTAGTTGTTCCTGTTGGCATTTCGTTGATTTTATTGGTTTTGAAATACACTATTTTTAAAGAATATCTAATTCAATTGAACATGAATTCTTAATTATTTCAATAATGATGGATAATTGCTAACTTTGCAGACCTGTTTTTGAAACTTAACGACCAAAATAAAATAGATGTTAAACATACTAACTTGCAGATTTTAATATAATGTAAGAATCTGGATATAAAACGATGACATTTGGTCTAAATCCCTAGGCTAAACACAACTGTTAACAATTGGCTTTCGGCATTAAAATCAGACATTGAAAACGGTCAATATACAGCTACTTTCGAAGGGGACACGTTGAATGAGATGACAACGACAAAACATTTACTGCAAGAAATTGTCTACTTCCTGAAAATCAGTTGTGAAAGGTACGCGTTCAAATTTTAATAATTAAAAGTTTATTAAGTTCCATGAAAATCTGACGCAAAATATACGATAAATTAATAAGGAATCTGTTTCTTAACACACAAAAAACAAATACAAATGTATCGCTTAAAATTTTCTGAAACGTTATAACAAGAACATTATTTAAAAAACGAACCACAATATGTTTCCATTTAAATTTTAAGTCGTTGAAAAGTAACCGTTTTATTAAATAGCAGTCTTTGAATCCTAATCTTCTTGTAGCATGTTTCAGTGGAAAATGTCATTCATTCGTTTCACATTTTCAATGTACCATTAATGCGCCATATCTTTGCCTTTCATAAAGTCTTGTTTAAAATTCTATTTCAGCCGAAGAAAAGATAATATTGCATTGAATGACGAAATTAAAAAGTTAGAATTAGAACTAGGAATTGCGACACAATCCAATCCAAAGCCGAATGAAATGAAAGGTTCTTCACAAAGATTAGTGGACATACGACAAAAGCTGAAAGAGTCATTGGATGGTTTATTAAAATGGTGATGTATACGTTATTTGTCTTACTTCTTGTTTTCACGTAGAACTTTTAAACGAAATAATACTACTATTTGATGCGAGCAATGATTATTGAGTGTTCGAGAAACTCTGATGGCCAGATTTAGTTTGAGTATTTTAACTTTCGGTCAGCCTTGAAGTATAAACTATAAACGCTATTTTTACTGTTAGCATGAATCAGCTATTATTTTAAATTGATCGAAATTCTAATGTATCTTGTCTTAAAGTTTACAAAGTTTGCAAGACTGTCCAAAAAAAATTTAATTTATCAACATTTAATTGATTCACGAGGAGGAAAACTTAAAATAAGGTCAATTCTTTTGCCTAAGACAATTCATTTAGTGATGTCATATAAAGCATGCAGACTTTGTTCTTCCAGCGAAAGAGAGTTAAAACAAAAGTTCGCGACTCTAGTATCGCACAAAAAAGATACAGAGAAGAAAATCTTAAAAATTTGGAGACATTTGGGGCGTAGAAACAACATTGAAAACAAACAAATTCTTCTGATGCCTTAACTGAATTGGGAAATTTCATTATAAAGACGCAAAGCTCATTTGATAAATGAGTACATATTAACCAAATTAAAATTTGAATATGAGTGTAGTTTCATAAAAAAAATAAGGATGATTTTTATTTCTTTTACTTGATGAAATGTTTTGTGTTGATATTTAATTAGTGTGTGGATAAAAACCTAAATATTTATATGTATATTAAAATGCAAGATAATGTCTATTTTGTTGCATAACAGGCATACACAAGATACAAGAAATCTTAAAGACGAAATACGGAATTCAGAAAAAGAAACTGAAGATTTTAATGAATTGAGTTTAGCGTCCATGTATGAAACAGACAACTTGAGTTTAACGGATATCAGCCACTCAACAGATATCAATCAAACATTCAGTGAATGGAATAGGGAAGCAAAGGGGTAATTTACTTCAAGTATTTTTCCACAACAAGTTCAGTTGATCGCAATCTTATAACAAAGTATAGTCTCTTAAATATCGTAAAATTGTAAGGAAAGCAGTCTAAATCGTCAATATGTACGAACATAAATGATTTTCCTTTACAACAGATACATATTTTTATTTAGAAATGCCTCGTCTTACAAAATACACCCCTAATTTCATTCTAACCTGTGCTTTAGACCACCTGAACGCAAAGAGCACATGTGTATAAATACCACATTATTAATGTCCTCTTTTTATTTTCTTCGTTCCAATCACCACGGGTATGTTGAACATTCTAAAAGTGAATAATCATGCTCCAAAGACCGTTAAACTGAGACTAGAGACCAGTCTCAAATCTCAAGTTTCTGATTGGTTGAAATAAGGACCGGTTTTTTTTAATGGACCAATCAACAGCTAGAGTTTCGAGACCAGTATTCAACCTCACTTTTATTATCTTTTCCCATGTATGCCTTTTTTATTAAATTATATGAATATTGCATTTTAAAGCGACGATGATTCTTTTCGTCTGGAGGACACGTTAATACCGATGTTAACGAAGATATGGTGTCAAACCATCAGTGACAATGGAAACTCTCAGGAGTCGAAAGACCCTATGTCTATGCTAGATGACCTCGAAAGATGGATTGACGACAATAAAACCTTCGTAAGAAGGTGAATTTTTAACACTATAGGCTTTGTGTTATGTTTGCATTAGCAAAAAAAGTACAACCACTCAGGAACTGCCACTCAGAAACACATACCCCTACGCACCAAGAAAGCAGAGAGGAACCGCGAACAAACACGTTATGAAAAATTAAATTCATAGATATACATTTTTTTTAATAGAAGTTAATGTATTGGACAGGTGTTCGATTGAATACTTACGTCTCCGGATACATGTCTGAATAACTGAAGTCTGTTAAAATGTGAGATTAAGTCCATCACAATGTCATGCAGTTTGTTGGCTTCATTATGGCCCTTTTACCACAAGATGTATCCATTGAACGATTTATAAAAAAAAATAGCACAATTTCAAAAATGTTAGGTATTCGTGACATTAAGTACAAAATGAGCATATAATTTTCAAGTATGACACCGGTATCTTAAATTTTGGTGAAAAAAATACTGAGATATTGTGACACCCAACGTGAATTCTACTTCTGTATTGATAAGCTTCACAAACAGGGCATGTGCATATTTTCAGCTAATTCTCGCTAAATGTTTTGTACTGCGTTATCTTTAAATGTTATAAAGTTTGATTTGGGAAAATTATTTCTAGAGCTGTTTCTCGGCAACGTTTGAAACTCAAAGCTTAACTAACAAGAGAAACGGGCGTGTTTCATTTTATTTGTTGCTGGGTGACTTTTTCAGAGTTATAAAATTGTGTGTATACATTTATACGTGTAAACATTTTTAATATTGATACGTAATGAAAACATCAAGATCCTTAGCATTATGAAAAGTTTTAATTTGTATGATTTGCAGCCTTGAGACAATGTCAAACAATATCCAAGAATTGTGCAGTCAAGTGCACATGGACTTGATAGGAGAACAAACTGACACTGGTGTTAAAAATGCAACGCTCGAGTGCTTGAGATGTTCGCTCGCGACATTAAAAAAGTAAGTCTTATTTTTTATATATTTTACAATGCTACCTTGTATAATGTGCCACTTCGTGCATAAAGGTTTTGTTTAGTCAATCAGTTCTGTCATCAATTACGCCTTATTGTAATTCCATGCTCTCGTTTCCTCTCTACTTTTTGGCTGTGTGGGGAGGCGGTGTCTGTTGGATGTGGCCATTCCTGATATGCATATTTCACTTTCTTTGAAAGCCGTTGAGTAAGATATTTATATTTTTGAAAATATTAAGTTGCACTCAACATCAGGCTAGTCGGCGTAGACAGAAATATGCATTTCCATTACTGCTCATGGACAGGCTCAATCAAACCGAGCCTGCAATTTTTTGAAATTTGTCGTGTTCGTTGGCTTTCAAAGTTCCTTTCCATCGATTATCAATTCGTCACATTTTTATATTGACAGACTTGGAGCCATTTCGCCTCAAATCAAGGTATTGTGCTCTAAATTGCACAATGCATTAATTGGAGAGGAACATGAATCACGTTCATCTATTGCTTGCCTTGAAGGCAGCCTCACAGCGTTACAGAAGTAAGTAAGCTGAACTTTGAATATTGTTAAACAATTTCTTATTGAGTATGCAGTATATTCTGTGGACCAAGAAAATTTACCCTCTTTACCATATGCTTCTAAAAATGTTTTATAGTTGTTCAGAATGCGTAAACAAAGTCCGATAAAAGTAGTTCTTTAAAGATTTGGACCCACTTTCTATTCTATCTATAAAACGATACGATAATTTAGAAAGGCAGCATTCCAAGAGTCAATAGGAAGTCTTCTACTAGACTGTGGAAACTAAAAGATTCTTTCTTGATTTTGCATACTTAAAGTTAATCATCATCCACATTGTGTTCATTTTCAGTATTTGCAGCTAGTTATGGTCAACTCCTGAACTTGGCACTAGTTAATTAACTGCGGAGTGTTTGTATTCTTAATAAATTATTCGGGTTTTTTGTTTGATAGAAATCATTCATGTTTGAACAAAAGAATGTATAAATAATTGAATCTAGCTGAGCATCAACCGTTTTTTAAGTGCGGAGCCAGCAAATCAGGAAGTAGAGAAGGCAAAACAGGTTTGTAAACGATGTTTAGATGATCTCAATGGTACATATTCAATAGGGATGGGAACGAGTAACACAATTGGTACTCGGGTACTCGGATCTTGTTCCGATCGAGTACTCGGGTACTCGAAACCTTCCTCTAACGTTGGAGGAAATATCAGCTTCTTACGATCGTACCGGGTATGAACATTCCAGACTGCCTGTCATAATTGATTACTCAAGAAGTTAAACAACACATTTACAGGAAACAATCACACTTTAATGACAATTATTCAATACATTTCGAGCATCAACTTTTTGAAAACATTTAACAATACAACCATAAATAAGCACGTGTCACAAACTAGAACATCACCGTAAAATTTGCACATCATGAAAATAGCGTATATTTACTATATTACATCAACTGACAGCATATTTCTCCTATCAGATTTGATTTCAGTTTTGAAAACTTCCAATCAACATTCGCATTTGAATATAATTACTCAAAAAACAAAATCAAATAAATCGCCGACAAGAGACACGTTGTACTTAAAACACTCAGGTGCTAATTTTCATGATTGCGAATTGTTTGTGTCACTGGTGTATCTACGGCATCAAACAAAAGTGTCAATTAGGCGCCAATTATCGGATATTTGTACCCCTAACTGTCATCTTGTTTATTGGATACCAGGTGCAAGGTGTTTATAATCAACTGTCAGTCGGCGATTTTTAAGATTCAATATAGACGACTGTCATAAAATTGTGTTGATTTTTTTTGTATCGAGTACCCGATTACTTGTTGAACTACTCGGGTACTCGAACATTAATCGAGTACCCGAGTACTCGGGTACTCGTGCCCATCCCTAATATTCAACGATGTTGGAAATCTTTGAGTGTGCAGAGTCACCATCAAATGTTGAACAAATCGCGGAGAACACACCAACATGGATGCACGGGCTTATTTTTGTTGTGAAGAAAATCAATAAAATGGTACAAGAAAGTCGAGAAAGGTATTATAAAGAAATCAATGTATAAGTTTTTGTATTATAAATCGCTTTAGATTACAAATTAAAATAATCTATCCTTCAAAATAACATAACATTATTTGCAGCAGGAGCCAATAATAATTTGTTAAGAAAGTCATGAGTGCTTTATTTCAAATTGCAGAAAAAAAGTGAAATTGTGGTAATAATAAAGCTTCGCACTGCGACCAATGTGCCCGCCGGCGGAGATCCTGTGTCGTTGAAGAAGAGCTCATTGTTTTTTTATGACGAATTAACGGCGGCCTCACTGTGCTCTTTTCAGAACGCCAAGCGATTGTGTTTGTTTTGCGCATGCTTAAAGTCGATCGGCGTTCTATGCAATCCCAACGCGTCTACTGGCAATCCCACTTTGTTGATGCGGCGATGTTTGCGATCGTACTGCGCTTTGGTGTTCTAGATTTTTCTTGAAAATGTTTAAAGCTGAGACCTTTTATTTATCTGTTGTTGTTCTTAAATAAACGATTACTTAATAAGTCGATTTAATGAGAAACATCATAAACTGTTATATGTTCAAAAACTTGTGAAATTAATTGAAGGTTATCGACAAATGCTATTGACAGTCCGATAGACACCCCGCAAAATACCAATAGTGAACCAGATCGTCCCACCAAACTTGCTGAAATGTACTCTGAGCTGTATGATCAAGCATGGACAGATGCTTATGCGAAACTGGAAACTACTACTAAAGGCGCAAAAGAACACACTCACATACAGATCTTATTCGATATTCTATCAGTAAATGTTTATTTCTTTTTGTAAAAGTTTATATGATATATATATCTTCTTATAATATCTTGTTATATGGAACAAATCTATGGCAAATACTACGTACAATATACTTCCTTACATTTTTTCTCGGCATGCACATGCATCAACATGTGTCTTCCATTTATTCAGCTTTATTCGCTAAACATGTATATTAAACAAACAAACAAACAAAACAAAAGTAATATTCGTCACCTAGTGAATAATCTGTTTAACTCCTTCTTACTTTTCATGTTACATCATGTATACCGTTTTTGCACTAATATGACCCTGTATTTATAATCCCTGATATCAGCGACATTTTCTATTTGATTTCTTACCTTTTAAACCCTTTAAGGATATATGACTACACCTTAAAGCAATCTAAATTGCAAAAGAACCAGTTTGTGGATTTCAATTGTTTTTATACACATACATTTATTAAGGTGATGAAAAAATGAAATATGCATATCAGGAATGGCCACATCCAGCATACACAGCCTCCCCACACAGCCAAAAAGTAGAGAGGAAAAGAGAGCATGGTATTACAAAAATCAGTTTCAAACTGGACGCCACAAACAAATAACGGAAGTGAGAACCGGAGGGGTTACCGCCTTGGAACGGTCAGTGGCAAAACAAATTGCCACTGGGGGTTTAAACCAGGTTCTAGGGTGCACCAACCTCACACTTGCCCCAACAGGTTCTCGTATCACAAAACAAGTACAAATTGTCTTGGTGAAATAACTCCAACCCACCCATCAGCTCAACAATGTTGCATGCAAAAGCATACAAACATATAAACATAAGATTTTAATAGCATTGCAAAGCCAAAGGGCGGGTACTCAATGATCTTACAGAGACCAGAGCACCTGGAGTAAAATCAGCAAGAACACGATGACAGGGATAAAAGAAACAAATCGAGCTTCTAGGTTCGTTTTAGAAAAGATTTCCCCATAAGAGAGATATTACATTCGTACTGCGTTGCGGAGATATCTCACAGGCAGTCCTAACGACTGCAGACAGGCAGACTGTAATTATGTGCCAGTGATAAAATGCGATGCTATTGCGGTTTAAAGTTTCTTCTTTTTATATAATTTTAGAAATCATACCGTGAGTGTGCTGATATATCGAAGCAGCAGCAGCTGACTATAGCGAAGGGATTGACAGATCCAGACGAAAAGTCTAGGGTAATTTTATTAAAGAAAAAAATTAAATGATTAATAAGTAACAATTATTTCCATGTTCTTTGTTTTACAGAAAAGTCAAATATGCATACGCTAATTAATCTGTTTTGTCTATATGAAAGGTCGCCTTTGAAAATATTGTTAAATTACAAATGGCATAGTGTTTCTTTTTCCAGGGAAGGGGTTCTGCAGACGTTAAGCTTTCAGCACTGCAATCTAAAGCTGTAACTGAACTGAGAAAGCAGAGCGCTGACATTTTTGTAAAATCATTGCACTCTGTAAGTATCTAGTTTATTTGTAACGCCAATGTTGAGATAGATGAAAAGGGAACTTTGAAAGCCATCGAACACGACAAATATGAAAATATTGCAGGCTCGGTTTGATTGAGTCTGTTCATGGACAGTAATGAAAAGGTATTTTACTACAAACGCCGCATAGCCCCGGGTTGAGCGTAACTCAATACTTACACAAATAAACAGTAAGGTTTTGACCATCCCAAACGATGGTGTGCATATGGCGGTGGACATAGCATTTACAGATTAATACCATTCCATGTTCAGCGACGTATGGTCCCCAGATAAAAGAATGAGTTTGCCCTAAACGATAAAACAATGGGCGGAACAAAACAGAACAGAATTTTGAGAGGGGATCTGATAATATAAACCCTGCATATCACCGACAACGCCCAAATTTAAAAAGCAAGAAGTATATCCTTGGGAGTGATTGAACAATATCCAAATCTATGTTGGCTGGGAAATTGAAACCACCCATCTCAAAACTGGCCAAAATATTAAAGCATAGGTAATTTAAAAAGTACTATTAACTTAGTACATAAGTATCGTGCTCAACGACCTTTAAAGGACGTAATTGATAACAGCACTGATTGAATGAACGGGGAGATTTATTACAGCCGCCACACGGCACAAACAACGCTACTGTAATATTGAAAAAGATGAAAAGTAAACTTTGAAAGCTATCGAACATGAAGGGACCTTTATTTAGATCGTTATAATATAATACTGATACCGGTAACGTTTAAAATATTTTGTGTTGTAAATCATAGTTTGTTCTTTCTAAATGTCAGATGTTTTATTGCAACCGTTAATAGATATTTATTGTAACGCATTTATTTACCTCTTTAAATATAAAATTTCGCTAAAACTGTGCCGTAGGTAGTTATTTGCATGTACAATTCTGTAACTGAACATGTGTAATCATCTTCATAGTTTTATTGTTTTAGTAATCTTCAGAGTTCTACTTGCATATACCTTGCGTTTGACCTTTTTCTTAGGAATCCTAGTGTTTTCCTTTACAGTTGTTTTAAGTTATTAATTAAGATAGATTTATAAGCTAATATTTGGTATTTCGTTTTTTTCTTCCAGTACTTTCAAGAAAAGTATAGAAAGGACACTAATCGAAAACGCTGGTTCGAGAAAGGGCCTTTACAAAACTACACCATGAAGTGTATCGAGCTTTGCTGGCTTGTGCATGTTCAGGCCCCGCCAGTTTACATTGAGCTTAATGTTAAATCGGGGCAAAAGTTTGATACCAACAAGTTCAAAGAATACATGAGAAGCGGCAACAAGATAGACTTTGTTGTTTGGCCTCCTCTGTTACTTAACGAGGGCGGTCCTGTGTTGAGTAAAGGACTTGCCAAGGGCAAGTGAGCCTGAAAACTATATGGGCAATTGCGGAGTTTGAAGCTCAGACAGCAGAATTTTTGTCATTCAGTAACTTTTTCAGATTAAAAGACTATACATATTTCTGCTCGTTTTTGGCAGAGTGTATAGATAGACTGTATTTAACAATTAATCAAAAGTTGTCAACTAGATAGATCATTTGCATCTAATTCGACATCGCAGAACTGTAGAATTTTTATGCTGTGAGGAGATAATGAAATATTTTCCGTCGCAATTAGTGATTTTATATGAATTTGTTTTTGTTATTGTTTCTAAAAGACTTTTATATTTAATGCAAATAATTATATTCAAACTTAAAAATATCTGTATATATTTGATGATTCAAACATATCCCATCAAGTTTATAATTAGATATTTTTTCAGTTTAAGCTTACTTATCTATCTTTGTTGCTTCTTAGTGTTTTGTGTTGCACAGGACTTATATTTTCGGATCAAATTACAAAATCAATATTCTTTTTACAGAAACTTAGATGAATTTCTCACTCAGAGAACTTTTTTTTATTTTACACTACCGCTGATGAAATAATGTTAATATAAAAGTGAGGCATTAAATGCTAAGTGTACATTGTGATATTTACACACAACTATCTTGAGATAGATAAAACCGTAAAAAGTTTGTTGTTGTTGTTGTTGTTGTTGTTGTTATCGTTGTTGTTGTTGTTGTTGTTGTTGTTATCGTTGTTATCGTTGTCTAAAGATATATTTGCAATTATTAGATTTTTAAGTTCTTGTGGTAAAAAAATAACAAAACATTCATTAACAAACATTAATCATTGACAAACAATTCTAGAAATTCCAAGCCCTTTCAATTGAAATTGAAGTGAAATATGGATATCAGGAATCGCCACACTCACAAAACACAGCATGAGAATTCAGAGAATTAAAATTACATACAATTAATAAAACACCAATGTTTTTCTCAATAGATGAAAATATTTTGATGAAAAGATTATACTTTTTATTTTTGTTCAGTATATATTAACAGGTGGAGTTCAAATGAGAGAACACTTGCCGAAAAAAAGAGTGTTTCCAGGTTCAAAGACCATCACGTCCATCGAGCTTTATAGCCAAAACTGAACCAATGCCGGGTTCCATTCTAAGAGTTTTTTTTCGCACAATTGTTTTTTCCAAAGGAGCAGGGAGTAAAGATAGCATCCTTTTGGCATTCCGTCGGTTTAATTCATTGAAGTTATCACTACTCTTTCCAAGTCTGAATGAATTTATAAGAGTAGTCTCTTTTAGCTTGGTGCGGTACTTGGTGCGGTTGAGTCCACTACAGTAGCTATCTGTGTAAATCTTACAAAATTTGTACAGCGCACATTGTATTCTATGTTAATTGGACAAACTGATCGTTAGGTACTGTACTATGTATGACGTATGACCCTGATCACAGTTTGCATGCATGAGGAATACTATTTCATTCGTGATACATGTTAAGTTTGGGCACAACGTCATCACATATTTCAAATTTCTTGGGAAATTTTTGATCGCTGGTATGACTTAAAACTGCATTCTGTTTATTCTTTTCATTTCAATATCATTGTGCAATTTTGTTAATTTTTACTTTAACATATGTCGTCACACCACACCATTTTGACGGACCATATATTTTGACGCACTGTTTGTTTTTACCTCGCTACTAAATATGTGATTTTCTAATGATGTAATTATGCTGCAAAATTATCAGTCAACATTCATCTGACCATTTAATAAATTAAAGTGTGTAAATTATGCAAACTGAAGCCTGTAAAACATCCTTGTTTAATGATATAGTAAAAATAATACAAATTACTTAATACTTTTTCTCTTGTTGAATAAATCCGTAATATTGGTACCATTTTACACAATTTAAAACAAGTGTTTCTGTTGTTTGCAACAAATGACAAATCTAGCATCTAGTCATTTGATTGTCATTTGATTGGCATATGAGTGCAATATAAAATGTACTAAAATGTGTCATTGTTATAAATCCCTTACATTTTATATTGTTCTCTTACATTTTACCTTCATTTATAATTTATCATCATTGTTATTTTTCACTATACAATATCAAAAATTTTAAAACTGCAAAGGACACTACCCCAGGAGATATGGTTAGTCATGGAAAACAGGAAAGATACCGCTAGTCATCCAAGAGTGATGTGTTTTTGCACTTCAAGCAGACTAGATGCAGATTCTTTAATAAAATTCCGTTTTCCACTTTTTTACCATACAACTATTGTCGAAAACTTATTCTAGATGATTAAAATAACACCATTCATGTTCTTTTGTTGTGCCAGATGCAAGAAAGTGTGTAAACTTACTTTTAACTAAGTAGAAATGTGGTTACATTACATGCGTCAAAATATGTGATTGAAGACCAAAGTTAGCATTTTTGGGGTTCTCATGTTTGTTTCTTGCTCTACAAAAAAATCTTGATATTTTTTCATAATTGCATTTTTATTCAAATAAGGAAGGATGTATGTTCATTATATTTATGTTTAGTTCATAATGAACATTCAATTTAAAAAGTTGTTATGGATTAAAAGCTTAAGTGCGTCAAAATAGGTGACACAAGGATATATAAAAAAAAGTATTTTAAGTAAATGGTTCGTTCATTTTCATCAACTTAATTTTAAGTTCGTTTTTAACTGTAATTTTCTGACCTCGTGTTTCGGCAATGGAAGTGGACTACCTTAAAACTTACACTGGTTCTACTTTCATCCTTGACTCAGTCCTGACATTAACATTTAAACTAATAGCTTTATAAAATCCATTGTCATATTGTACTTTGATTCTGCATATGCATCAATTCTTTTGGCTGCAGATGTCAAGTCAAAGAATTTGCTTCTTATATTCTGTACATGTATATCATGATACAAGTCTGTTCATTGAGGCATTATACTTCTTCATAAAAGGTTATTCTCAATTAAAATGCGTATCGATTAAAGATATGACGATTTTGTTTACAGTAGTTAGTATAATAATTATTTAATCAAACAACGAGCAATGCAACAAAACCCGTATTTTGACTGATCTTGAATAGCATCCAGGAAGACCCTATTCATTTTGCAAATATGACAAGCGTTACTTACAGTTTTTATAAATCATATGGGACGAGTTTAAAACACGGCCCGGCCGTAAAATAAAGTACGGCCCAAAAAGGAAAACACGGCCCTACCCCTTAACTTTTTTATTTCTTAAGGCATCCTCAAAATTCTTTTTGCATATGAAAGGGGACCCTCTTGGTTATATTAGAAACATTTTCTTTTGAAAATATTTAAATAAGAAGTTTATAAATGTTTGTCTCAAAGATGGGCCGTCTTTAGATTCAAATTTCGTCAGAAACGGAAAACACGGCCCTACCCCTTAACTTTTTTATTTCGTAAGATATCTTCAAAATTCTTTTTGCATATGAAAGGGGACCCTCCTGGCTATATTAGGAACATTTTCTTTTGAAAATATTTCAAAAAGAAGTTAATAAATTTTTGTTTCAAAGATGGACCGTCTTTAGATTCAAATTTAGTCAGAAACGGAAATTACGGTCCTACCAATTTATTTCATTATTTCATAATATATCTTAAAAATTATGTTTTTATCTGAAAGGGAACACTTCTGGTTATATTAGTAGCGTTTTCTTTTGAAAATATTTCGATGAAAAGTTAAAAAATTTATGTCTCAAAGACGGGCCGTCGTTAGATAAAAATTTATTCGGCTAATTAAAAGACATTAAATGATGCCCGCTATATTGGGTGTAACAAATCTTAATTATCAAAAACTTTGAGCTGTATGGTTAACTACTGTATATACGCCTTTCCAATAATTCGATGAATTTATTTGGTTACCTCCCCTGTCCAGTCACGTGATTGCTCTACAGGAAAAATGATTGCTCGCTGTAATAACGTAATTGGGAATATGTACCTACAACTTTCTTTTTTATCATTAAATTATTTTTTGAAAAATATATTTTTTCTTTGAATTAGTAATAATACATCAGCGTCATGATATTTTTGAAAATAATTGATAAAACAATCAGGTTTCTGACTAAAAGTGTCAATTCATTATTCCTCGCATTAAACACCAAACGACTTGAACTAACAAACAGTCGCAGTGTTCTCTTCACGGCTCAATTGAGTCTCGTTTCCGGATTAGCGTGTCTATTCAACTGCTGACATCATGTTGTGATTATGTCGGCGGCGATTGATTTTGAAGGCGGCATGCCATAAACATGTCAAACTGTCTCGCACGCGGGGTCATCTGTCAATTACTTAAAGGGGCAGATATCATTGACCAATAGAGATCGTGTAATTTCTATTTGCAAGGTATCTACACCTCCCAATTCTTAAGTATTTCGGAGTCCTTTAACTACTGGATGTGCCAGCAAATGTATTTGTATAGCACTTTAATGGATTCTTAATCAACATTACGACACGTTATAGAAACAAAAGCCGTCAATAAGAAACAAATCTTGTCAAAACATTTTATATACGTATGTTTAATTAAAAGTTCGGGCTTTTATGCCAAAATTACAATCTGTCAAACCTAAGAAATCTAAATTGAATATGCAACCATATTGTGATATAAATATTCCCATCTGTTTGGAAGCCGGCATCTA
This sequence comes from Corbicula japonica, assembly GCA_038501625.1. Lineage (NCBI taxonomy): Eukaryota > Metazoa > Mollusca > Bivalvia > Venerida > Cyrenidae > Corbicula > Corbicula japonica. The sequence goes on from JAZAYU010000032.1 coordinate 4,291,755, forward strand.
AATCCTTGGATTTTATTCTACGAATGATACTTCTACAACAAACAATCAGATTACCGATCCTGTTTTATTTTAAAACAGAATCAATCATATTTGCTTGTGAAGTATACGTAACATTTTAAATATTCAGATTATTTATTCGTTGACCAAAAACGCCTTAAATTTTTAGGACAATTCTATTGTTCAAATGTGCTGTAAGTATCAACAAATTCAGATTGTATTTTTTTTTTGTCTACAGATCATGTGACCAGATGTTGACATATCACGATTTCCGGATAATAGCGCATTACTAGCCTTAGCAATTTGCAACATTTACACCAGTAAAATAGTAAAATATATTTTCAGCAGAAACGATAATATGAACTAAGGCACTGCCTCTTATGGAGCTCTAGCTCTAGCTTTATTAATCTCAGATAATGATTTATATTAAAAAATAATTTGTTTATAACATTTGTTAGCCTACTCATGCACGATAAAATTATATGATTTTTGGAAAGAATTTAAGTCTACATCAACTTAATTCAGCTGGACAACTGGCAATCTGACTTTTACTAAACATTTGGGTTTTAATGTGTAAACACAAACACTACTTGCTTAAATTAACAACCCAAATGTGTTCCATTACCTCACTTAATTCAATATTGAATATTGATAAATTCTTCATTGATACATGAAAATATTACATCGTCACATGTGCATGAAAATTAATATATTATTTTCTGAAAAATAAATTTTATTTTTTAAATGTTACCTTGATTACACTTGAAATTGTAACTTGCAATTGCACAAAATTGTTCCATGCTATTCAAAAAATATATATGCATGTAAATGAATAAAGTTATAATATAGACCTAAAAAGTACTGTTTTAATATACATGTACATCACATTAACAGCATATTGAGACTTCAATATGTAGTGTGATACATCACCTAGATTTTGGGGCATATTTGTGCAGTCATTTGAAAATATCTCCAGGAATGACAATGCCATAGGAATTTTCAGTTATTAACAAAAGTAATTTGAAGCTATAGATGCTGTGTGAAAAATATTATGACAATATGGTACATATTTGGTGACGATATGGTACATATTTGAGCCAAGTTACTTAAATGTGCATGATATAATTACTTATTTAAGTTGAAAAATAGTTCATCTATTGGGCCAAAATAGATGAAATAATCTCAATCAATTAAACATAAACATGTACAATATCATGTAGTCTGATTATCCATATGTAACACTCCTTTACAGGTCTTAGTAACTGATTTGAAACAAATTGCTTCTTTATATCTATTTTCATTACATAAATGAATTGCGCTTGCCAATCAAATCATGCATTAAAAATGTTGTTGGTCCATTTTTTTTAATGTATAATAACAATTTTAAGAGATTGTTTGCAACAAAATGTAAACCCATGAACACATAAACATGCCATTATTCATAACCACTTTTGGATCTCTGTCTGGTAAGTATTTTATAAATGTAATATATATACTGGAAAATGTGAATTTCAAAATTCTGAAGCTCATTCCAGTTGGTATTTTCTTGATTTTGTATTTTTCGTTGCAGAAATTTAGGCACAACTACTTTAAAATATGGTAGGTAAATTTCTCTTTAAAAAGTACCATAGATTAAAAAATGTAAACTTCTCTACTGTTACATTGCTAAAACAAAAAACATACAAAAGAAAAAAAATCATTGTTTTTATTATGAGTGCAATTTCCAGTTTTTTGTGTTAAAGTCCAGCTTAAGCAGATCCAAGTACCGGTATATTCAGATTTTTACATGTATTTAAAGAGGCCAAAAACCCACTGACATGGCAAGAAATGTTTCTCTTCCTCTTCACAGCAATCTACTTTTTTCAACAATTTAAATGATTATGAAAGCTCTGATTTTTTTATTTTCTAAAACACAACTTTTTGATGCTGAGCAAATTTAGTGATACCATGAATATTTAACAAAATTTGCAAAAATAAAACAAAACAAAGCAGACACCTTGTAAATAGTGTATTTGATTATACATGTACCTCACATACATATTTTGATTATGAAATCATGTTGAAATGTGCACATGACAGAAAATATGGTAATAATAGAACACTTTTAATTCCCAAAATGAGCATTAACTTGATATTTGATGTTATTCTTGGTACACATGTATTCTGCTTTCTGGTCAAACTTTTTGGTCCCAACTGATGATAATATATTGGAGATTAACCCTTTCCTCCATGTAAACACCTTTATGACATGGAAAAACTGTGTAGATTCAGATCAGCCAGCACATCCATGATGTCTGATCAGGATCTGCAATGTTCACTTGTTTAAATCATTAGGTTATTTCTGACCAGAAAGTGAACAGTGCAGATACTGATTAGATGTGCCAGTTAATCTGGATCTACACCGGTCTCACACGGGTAAAAAGGCATGTCTGTAGAGTAAAAGGGTAAATTTTCCTTTTATTTAAAATCTCATACTACAGTACTGTGTATTAAAATTAAAAAGGTAATACTCAGTAGTTACTTTGAGAAAATTATTGTCTATACAATTTACAATTTACAAAACCTCAAATTTCATACATTTAGGACAATCTGTCATGTATTTGGTCAAAATATAAAAAAACATAAATTGTTTCTGGAGGTACCATGTCAAATAGGCCACAAGTCAATTCAGGCAGTACTTGTAAGTCTATTGTATATGGCAATCACTGTAAAGAGTTAGTTTTGTTTTTAGATTTACACAAGCTTTTAAAAAAATAGTATCATTGCTTAATTGATATCTAAAATTGTGCTTGTCATCCTGAAACCCAAGAACAAATTAAAACATCATCTGATTGTCATTTTTGCTTTAAAAAATGGACTGTCATCATAAAGTAAAGTAATTTATGTTACAGTCATAATCTCTTCTCTACACCTACCCAAGCTGTTGATTCAATCAGTTTTGTCTGGGTGTCACACTGTTACCGGTATATAAGATCACAATTTACATCACTTGCAGTAAAAGTCAGAGGTGCTAATGCAGTCAAAGGTGTCATATTTAATAAATAAATTTATTTCTAAACCAATTTCCATGTTGGACAATGCAAAATACACAGCTTATGTTGCAACCATCAATATTTGATTCTGTGCTAGTGTAGACAGAGTGACTTTTGTAGACTAAGGTCATTGATCAAAAGAGCATATTGACATATAAATGATGTCTTTTCTTTTGTTGCAACATTTTGTTAATTGTTTTCCCACCTGTTTAGCCATGATAGTCTTGGACAAAAATCCAGAAAAAGTACATGTTGCTTTGTACAAAATGTCCAATCTATGAAGCAACTTGTTCATGAAAAATATTTTATAAAACATCATAAACTGACATAGAACATATTAACACAATGATGCTAAAAACTTTATAAATAAAATAAAAATGTGGCCTATTTTTGAGGCCTATTTGAGCTTTTTCAAAATAAAGTGTGGCTCATTTGACATGTTTGTGGCCTATTGACTGTAATCTACCAATTCCATGATATTTGATCATAAATTTGGTGTGAATAGACTGATAACGATCCCAATCTATCAACCAAAACGGTAATCATTATGTTTATGCAGTGTAGACCAAGTGTAGACCCTCATTTTTTAGGGGGAGGGGCGGCGGCCAGTTTCTTTTTTTTTTTAGAAAAAAAGGGTCAGCCTCGGGCACACATGTATACAACAGCTAAGTGTCATAAAACTAAACTCGGACCTGAATATCGCAGTCCCGTTCATTTGTTGTGGTCCATGGTCATTTTGATTTCAAACAGAAATGAAAATATTATATTTCAAAACCTTCAGCGACAACAATTACGAACTTCAACATCAAAATAGTTTTTATTAAAAAAAAAACAACAACAAAACTCTCTGGATTTTTTAAAATAGGTTTTGGTTGGCCCGTTTGGTTCAATCAATTTAACGATTTCTCGGGTTGTAGCTGAAATCATCCTATTATGTAAATACGTAATATTTTTTCTCAAAAGCAAAACACGCAAAACACATATCAACCTAGTCGCCGACGAGCTACATAAGAATATAATTATGTCTCATTCCACTATAAATTATAGCGTTACAAAAATAAATGCCGTAAAACGGTAAAATGCCCGATAATGTTCGTCTGAATTGTCAATTATACAGATTTATTTTTAGTAAACACAATTCACGTGTGTATTCCCCCCCCCCCCCCCCCCCCAAAAAAAAAAAACCCCAAACAAATCCGTCCTGAAAATACCGCGATAAACAATGTTTAAAATGCGCATAAACTGTCTTGATGTGCTTGCGAATGATCATAACGTGTTTTTATTCTTCGTTGTTTGACTGAACTTACTTATTTATAAATTTGAAATGATTAATCAACATTGTCTTAATTTTATAATCACTAAGTCATATAATAACAATAGTAAACGATGCCCCCCGCGTGCATTTATCGACTAAATATGCTCTTCAATTTTAGAGAGCGCTAAGGGGAGGTAACAATGTGAAAGAACTCTATTAAAACTTGACATGAAACGCACTGAATCACTTCATTGGATTCACAATTGTAATTTATTCAATGTTCTTGTAGTTTGGTTCGGAAATTCTCTTTTTGGCAATAAGCAAAAAATCTAGATCCAATGTATATCCAGATTAGATTACTGTAAACTGTAATGTGATTTGTTCAATTAAAATTAATCATGTTAATTAAGGTTAATCTAACAATGTAGATCCTGATCAGATAATCTAACAATGTAGATCCTGATCAGATAATATAACAATGTAGATCCTGATCAGATTGCAAAGATGTTACAGCTGATATAGATATAATAAATTATTTAATTGCGATAAAGTAAAGGCAATAAAATTTTATAACACATGAATATTATAACATTCACGCAACTAATTAATTTTAGCTGAAGGGGAAATACTTTCAAACAATATTTCGCTAGCAATAGATATTTTAGACGAGGAATTATCATTGAAATCGGACGATTCTACTTATTGGCTCCCCGAACTAAATTTAAAAATGTCTGATAAACAAATTGTCAGTGATGAAAATGGTTGGTTAAATGATGGCATTATTAACAGTGTGCATTCTATTTTAAAACGAGATTACGGTTGTTCCGGTTTGCAGGACACGCTTTTTATTCCACAATATGTCGAATCTTCCGGTAAATGGAATTTAAATAAACATTTGGTTAAACAAACAGGTCCTTCCGCTCAAATACATCACAACGGGAAAAATCATTGGGTAATGTCGTTTCAAAAACAATCTGATGAGTCGATATTCGTTCTCGATAGCTTAAGAGGCAACAAAACTCTAAATACAAACTGTCACAAATATATGATACAAAATCTTCTTCATTGTCAGTGGTCGTGCCTGATACTCAAAAACAAGAAAATTCATCCGATTGTGGGGTATTCGCGATTGCCTTCCTACATGTAACAGAATTAATTATAAATGAATTCAACATTAACGTTTCTAGTATTAGGTTCGATATATCCAAAATGAGGGCACATCTTTTAAACTGTTTAATTGAAGATAAAATGACTGTTTTTCCGAAGGTAGAAAAAATGCCTAAAATGCCGTGTAAAGATGATAAAACAAACATTATTAAGTTATATTGTATATGTAAAATGCCAGACAACATGATTAAATGCGGCAATAAATTTTGTAAAATAAAATGGTATCATTAAAGTTGTTCAGGATGCGCCGACAATAACGGCAAGTGGCTTTGCAATAAATGCTCCTGGTAAAAAAAGTTATTTTAGGTTTCGGTCGAATTTCAAACTGTGTATTTGTGATACAGTGTTTCATATATCTTTTTGATGTGCTTTTATATATTACATGTATTTAAGTATTACGTAGCTTTTTTTAAAAGTAAAGAATTGAATAAAAACATATCGGCTGTCACCTAAGTTCAATTACGTGATGTTTGCGTTCTATGAATGCGTGTGATATGGACCCGTGTGATATAATTTAACGTGTTTGTTTTAAGTAATAGTTTTATGTGTATATTTTTAAAATAACTTTTGTTGTTTGTTAAATTGCAATATTCTTAAATTAGATCAACGATTATCACCTGTAGCAAACATTCGTCGCTTAGGTGTGAACAATAAATGGTAGCGCGCATTGAAAAGGCGATGATTTAATCAAATGCCCGCTTTGACTACGCGATAATTAAAATCAACATTGAAATAACAAAAAAATATAAAAAGTGGTTACCGTTTAACAAGGTATTGTTTATTGATGGTTTTGTTCGTAGTTAGAAACTGTTTTTGTTTGCATCTTATTTGTTATTGTATAATATACATTATGTTTGAACAAAATGTCTTGGCGATATGTCTTGCATTATTGTTAATTTAAATTTTATTAAGTGCTAATTAAAATCTTTTCAATATAAATTGTTTCTCGTATATGTTGTATCGCCCGCTTTATTATGCAAAAACAACTTTGAAGATATATTGTAAAATAACAAAATTAAGGGGTAGGGCCGTGCTTTCCGTTCGCGTCTAAATTTAATTCTAACGACGGCCGATCTTTGAGACAAAAATTAAATAATTTCTAATTGGCATATATTCATAAAAATGTTTCTTATATAGCCATGCGTGTTTTCTATTACATGCAAAAAGAATTTTGAAGATATCTTAAGAAATAAAAAAGTTAAGGGGTAGGGCCGTGTTTTCCGTTTCTGACTAAATTTGAATCTAAAGACGGCCCATCTTTGAGACAAAAAATTATAAACTTCTTATTTAAATATTTTCAAAAGAAAATGTTTCTAATATAGCCAAGAGGGTCCCCTTTCATATGCAAAAAGAATTTTGAGGATATCTTAAAAAATAAAAAAAGTTAAGGGGTAGGGCCGTGTTTTCCTTTTTGGGCCGTACTTTATTTTACGGCCGGGCCGTGTTTTAAACCTGACCAATCATATGTTTTGTGCAGAAAAGACATTTCACTGTTCAGATATTTATCGTTAATTGTTATGATTTATAGATTTTAAATATGGATTACATCCAAAGAAAGTAAGCTTATCGTATTTTTTAGTTTAAAAACATCTTTTTAGACATTCACTCCAAACAATTTACGAAAAAGTGAAATATGTGTATCAGGAATGGTCACATCCAGATGAGACAGCCTCCCCACACTGCCAAAAAGTAGAGACTAAAAGAGAGCAAGGGTTTTAAAGTAGCAATTAAAAATAGATACTACAAACAATTAACGAAAAGGAGAACCCGAAGGATTACCGCCTTGGAACGATAAGTGGCAAAAAATTTTCCACTGGGGGTTTAAATCAGAATCTAGGGTTCACCAACCTCACACATGCTCCAACAGGTTTTCATGTGAACAAACAAGTTGTCTTGGTGAATGGCAAATGTCGACTTGTTGAAGAAAGGTAGACAAATGACAAATATCTTAAAACAAAATGCAGCTGGCCACTGTTTTTCTCTTTTATTAACTAGAGTACCTTTAAAGAAGACACATTCTTTGTTAATTTACAGTTTTTCTTCAGCGCACACCGATATGACATTATGGTGCTCAGTATATCTGTGAATACCAAAGTTATTTATATGATGTAAATGAAATGTATTTCATTGAATTTCATTCAAATAATATTTATTTAAAATCCTCCAGACTAAATATTCTGCTGTCAGAATGAATGTCATTCTGCCAACTTTACCTATTTCTTCTATAAGTAAATTTATACAGTGTAGTGTCAGTTTCTGTTAAAATATTTTATAGATTTTTCTGGATTTTACAAATCACTTCCATGCTTCAACTATCTCCCGCCCTCGCCTTCTTCCTTTGCTACTCGTTTTCAGAAAGTTCGTAATTTCATAAATATTAAAACCAAAAAACAGAAATTTTCTCTTTTTTTCCACATATGGATTTCCGAGGAGATAAAGCAGTAGCTTTATTCAAACGAAACATCACGGAACGTGACAGTTATGGGAATTGGTTCTAGTATACTCAGTGATACTTCATGGGACCTTCCCAGTGAGAATAGAGTTCGTTCTCGCCCTTTCTCGGGGGTAAGTTCATATCTTTCGATCAGAGGATCAGATGATGAAGATGGCGGACAGCCGTTGAGGCAAACCAGAGGACTTATAAACGTGCTGCAAACGGTGGCTGAAGAGACATCGCATGAAGTGGAGACAATTTTACGGCAATTAAAGGAGGTGAACATTACCCAAATTTGTACATGAAAGAATTATGTCGTTTATTTGACTTTCAAATTTTAAAACGCGTAAACAGATATTAAATGATGGATTGCCTTTCTTTTTAACCTTTCCAATTTTGTTATATTTGAAATAAGGCAATAACTCTTGGTGACAGCGGGTACACCCGTCCCCCTTAATCCCCATAATTTAAGTTTTTATTTCTTTTAATCTCTAAACCAAAACCTTCAAACAATTCTTCAGAGAGAATGGATAGGGAATGTTTTTTTTAATTTACTTTTATCTTAAAACAAATCAATAAAATCAATCCCATTTTAATCAAAATTAACTTTTTTTAACTCATAAAACAATTCTTCAGAACCCACACACATAACCCCAGCCAACCTCAAATCCTTTCCTCTATCTTACCGCTTCCCAAAAAATGAACGAACTAACCTTTCTTTGAAGGTCATTGAGCACGATACTTAATATGTACTATGTTAATAGTAATTCTAAAATTATTTTTGTTTTAATATTTCAGCCAGTTTTAAGATGAGTAGTTTCAATATCCCAGCCAACATAGATTTGGATATTATTTAATCACCCCCAAAGATATACTTCCTGCTTTTTAAAAATTGCATTTGGCGTTATCTGTGATGCAGGATTTGTATTGTCAGATCTCCTCTCAAAATTTTATACTACAGACTCGGTTTGATTGAGCCCGTTCATGGACAATAATAAAAATGAATATTACTGCCCACGCCGCCTAGCACC